>JAZAYU010000018.1:3157500-3308799 GCA_038501625.1 Corbicula japonica | reverse complement strand
AGCAAAAGATACACCGGCAACCGTATTCAAGACATCAACCATGCAATCCACAACAAAATGTTCTCTCGATTTTTTGTATTTACGGAATTATCTATGATAATATTGGGATCTACTTAAATGTATGGGCAATTACACAGCTGAATGTTACGAGTTGTAAAATTACATTATGTTAACCCGCCCTTTTGCTTTGCAATGCTATTCGCTTCTTATGTTTTACATGTTTGTGTGCTTTTGCATGCAACATTGTTTAGCCGATGGGTGGGTTGGAGTTATTTCACCAAGACAACTTGTACTTGTTTTGTGATACGAGAACCTGTTTGGGCAAGTGTGAGGTTGGTGCATCCTAGAACCTGGTTTAAACCCCCAGTGGCCATTTGTTTTGCCACTGACCGTTTCAAGGCGGTATCCCCAAATGTTCTCTTTTTCGTTAGTTGTTTGTGGCGTCCTATTTGAATTGACATACTTATAACAAACATGCTCTCTCTCTTCCTCTTCTTTTTCGCTGCGTGGATAGGCTTTGTTTTGTGAGTGTGGCGATTCCTGATATGCATATATTACCTTTTTAGTTTTCTAGAGTAAAGGCTGATATCGTGTACCATAATTATATGGCTTACTAGCGAACCAAGAGCCAAGAACACAATCCTTTAATAAATATGTGGGTGTTTTACCTGGCGGGTCTGAGCATGAACATGGATTCATTTGGTGGGCCAAAGCGTCTGTAATTAAAATGGACATGACAATTAACTTATGGTAGAAACGTTCGTTATCTGCTCACGCTTTAACTGTTCAAATAAAAAAGCCTTATACCACTAAAAAAAGCGTACCAAACAACTAATATGTTTTTATATATAATTCTTAGTGTTTATCTCAGATATGAATCCCATAAATGGTGATCCCCTCCTTCAAATATAATAAAGTTATATTGATATAAAACCTAATGACTCTGGAGTTTTGACACAACGGACAATGTCGCTATATCGCATAACATGTATAATATCTTACGTATTTGATTTAACGCATAAAATCAAGATCAAATAAAGGAATACTAATTTTTAAAATAGATGAAAAGGGAATTTTGAATGCAACCAAATGTCGACAAATATAAAAATATTGCAGGCTCGATTCCATTGAGCGTGTTCATGGACAGAAATGGTAATTCCTCTTATTTTGCAAACCGCCCAGCCACGGATTGAGAGCAACTCAATATTCACATCAATAATTATTACAATTTTCATCCATTCCATAAAAGTCATTTATATTTTATGAGCATTGTCTAAAATGACCTATAGTGTATTCCACAAAGCATTATGCATGTTCTTGTGTTTCAGGAAAAGGCCCGTAGCTTTACTAGCAATTTATCAATAACAGTATTTCAAGACGGGATGACTTTAAAAATTAATATAAATTATGTAATATTTTTAATTACTAAATTGTTGGGTGAAGTAAACTAATTCATCAGTATTTTAAGATTTGTTCCCGAGGTTATAAAACTGAGCATGGAAACCAGTCACAAATCTCAATATCAGTTTTATACCCTTCAGTCTTGATCGCATGAGGTACTTAAACACCTTCTCCTAAATATTATTGCCTCTAGCTGGGAGCGAACCCGCACCGTCATGGCGACAGCGCCTTACCCTACAATTCCGACGACGCAACCATCTGCGCTAACCGGGACAACCCCAAGAAGGATAATTGGATAGCCGTAATATACGTTTCCATCACTGCATGACATCGGTAAAGTATTATTTTTACTGATAACAGTACTGACTATATGTAGGGAGAAACTTTTTACGGCAACCACACTGCACAAATAGTGCCACTGTGAATTTCACATGATATTGTTTCTACAAAAGGTAAAATCGTTTCTTACTTAGTTAGATTTGTATATCTATAACCTTGACTCTGTCATTAACTGTTATAAAATTCATGCTTACCAGAGACGAGTTGTATAAACATTGTCTGACATGGTTCTGTATCTGTGTGTGATTTTCGCATTCTACTCAAAACGTCCCATACTACAAAAGTAGCAAAACAAAATTGTAAAACACGTGTGTTTTTCTGATTGCATCTATTCCTGTAATGCATGATCACATTTTTGCTAAATTAAAGATAAATGTAAATCGGCAGATAGTTTAATACATCCACATTTACTTGCCATTTCCCTTAATGACGTAAATTCTCGTATTTTATGACATACCGTATTTACATTACACTTGTCAATCGTTGCCGAGATTTTTCTTCATTTCGTTATTTCTCATATTTTACGACATTGACCCTGTTTACACAACACTTGTCTGTCAACCGTTATGTGCCATTTTTTTTAATTCATATTAAGTATTTGACCCAATTTACACTTGTAAACCGTAACATGCCACTTCTCTTACTGACTTAGTTTCTCATATGTTACGTCATTGACCAAATTTACACAAATCTACACTTGTCCACTGTTACGTGTAGTTTGACTTAATGTCGTAATTTCTCATATGTTACAGGCCCAAATTACACTTGTTAACAGTTGTGTGCCTTTTCAATTAATTTCTCAAAGTTATAGTCATTGTTCTCATTTACACTTGTCAACCGTTACTTGCGATTTCCCTTAATGTCGTAATTTCTCATATGTTACGATATTGAACTTACTTACAGTAGTTAACCGTTTCATAAAAATGGTACTTAGAGAAAATATACAAATGCTTTTAAAGTCAAGGTAAATATTGTGTTGATGTACGGCTAGGCTAAGATACCTTAATCAATCGGATTTCGCATATGTAAAAGTTCTTGTTAGCAATTAATGCAAAATCCAAGCAGCGATCTGAATGGAAAAAATCCCTACCATCACACGTGTCTTCAAACCACATGATGATTTCTTTTTATAAACGGAGGAAAATGAATACTCACATGAATGGTGAGTCTGGCATTGGTGATGTGTGGCGTTTGAAAAATATTGGTCATACATTGCTGGAAAAAAAGAACAAAAACATTAACTTTCTTCAGGCTGCTGGAATAAAGAGTAAAGAAGTGTTGAGAAAAAGGATAACTTGAGTAAGAACTATTGGTTACACAACGTTCCTTGAAGTCAGAAAATTATATAAATGACGTTACGTTCACCGTTAAGACATGGTTGGAACTATCGCAGTTACCAACGTGAATATGCACAGAACTACATTCAATGACGTGTTTTGCCACTGACCGTTCAAAGGCGGTAAACCCTCGGGTTCTCACTTTCGTTAATTGTTTGTGGCGTCTATTGTGTAACAGATTATTGTTAAACCTTGCTCTCTTCTTAATCTCTATTTCTTGGCTGTGTGAGGAAGTTGTGCTTGCTGAAAGTGGCCATTCCTGATATGCGTATTTCAATTTTTTTTATGAAAACATAATTGTAAAAAGCATATACTGTGGCTTAGTTTACACTGAGCAATCAAACAAATAATGCATAGCATAAAATAAAATTACCTTTAAAATCTACATCGTGTTCGTAACAAAATCTTGCAGAATGCTTTGTTGGGTCTTAACATAAAAACATATAAATACACAAACGGATGATTTTATACATACAATAACTGTGAATATAAACAAAAAATAATTTATGGCATTATTTCAATAGATCGATAAATAATGTTATACAAATATAGCTAACAACCCAAATTCCAATCAGTTTTGTGACCTGCCTGTCAAATTAACAATAATGAACTTATTATGCTCAAATCATGAATAAGCCAATCTTATACCTTAACTTTCAAACATGATGATAAATGATAAGTTCAAATTACCAATTGCTAAAACGCCTTGACAAGCGTTTTTCTTCACGTTAAGACGAATAAAACCCACGTAACGGTAGTGACAAACATATTTTGGCACTGTTTAAAATAATTAAACTCTAGAGTTTTCCTAACAAATATTTCTGCTTGTGATTTCTGAAATGCGGTAACCCTTAAGGTTATAATTTTTATTTGTTTGTAATGTCATAAAGTTTCTGATGAATTGCTGTGTGGGGAGCTATTTTTCTGATTGTGATTATTCGTGATATTTATGTTCACTTTTTCATTAATTACATGTTTATTAATTACATGTTTTATTAATAACATTGTCTAGAATCCAGTTTAAACGTCATTTGCATTTTTCCTATTGAACTTTCCAAGGCGGGAACTCCAAATATTCTCTTAATCGTGAATTGGCTGTTGTATCTTATTTGAATTGCTTTCTTTTCCTCTATTTGACTGCGTGGAAAGGCTGCTTTTCTGGTTGTGACAATTATGAATATTTCATTTTTATGTTGATTGTAACTGAATTTATTTTGTTCTTTATGTTGAAGGTGAATTAATCGTGCACTAAAATTGATGACACAGATCTCTTCAATAACTACCTAGTCGACTAGTAGAGTTACAACGACAATTATGTGTTGTATCCGCTTGATTTTTAAAGTGATCTGAAAAAAAAGAGAAAAAAACCATGTGGGATGACTTAAATTTCTAAAATCTCGTTTGTGGCTATTCCATGAAACTCACAAAGAAAACGCATCACGATGAAAATTGGTTAAATATTACATGAAATTTCTTTAAAAAAAGAACATATTTATTTTAGATTAATTAATATGTAGAATTTAAGGTGTTGACGAGAAAGATTTTCTATAATAGTGTTAAATATAGGAATAAACGACGTTGACGGGGAAAAATTTCGATTGTGAAAATAAAAATAAACGGTGTTGACGGAAAAGAGTTTCTATTGTTAAATGCAGAAATGTCAATATTTACGTTAGGTCATTATCAAAATCACGATAAATATGAAAATATTGCAGGCTCGGTTAGATTGAGCCTGCTCATGGACAGTAAAGGAAAGGAATATTACTGCACACGCCTTCAATTCTTTCTTAGAATCAATCAGGATATGAAAGTGCAAACTTTCAACAACGTTTTCTACCGTGTGAAAGATTCAGGTGCTGATGTAAAAGATTATGTAAAGAAACAGAGGTAAAAGTATTTACATATATTTCAACCATATTTAATGAAAGCTAAAATATACGTTTTTCTTGACTGGTGTGCTTTAAATTAAATAAATATATGTATTATCAACAAATGAAAATGCATATGGTTCGAATCGTCAATTCACGGTGTACATGTAATTCCTAACTAACATATAAGTACAATTCTTTCTTACCTGCTAGCTTATTTATAGCATCAACTTTACAGGCGCCACCATTTTGCTCATGTTTCAGGTTATTGAGCAGTGTAATCACTGTAAATCAAACAAAAGAATAACTTAAATATTATTACAATTTTCTATTATTCCGTGTAAAAATCTTAAATTCAGTTCAATTAAAACGTGTTCACCTATGCATAAAATCTTTCGAAATGGAAGTCAGTAATAAAACAATGTAAATGTTTACTCTTAAATTCAAATTAATGGACACGTGTCCTTTAACAAGTTAAATACTGAATAAAGATAGCTTTATCGGGATTCCATGCCTGGGCGCTGTCGTCGTACGTGTTCGCATCCCCAGTAAGGGTAATATCATTTGCAATTCACAGTACTGTTAGTAGCGCTTTTTGTGCAGTGCGACCATAAACAGTCTCCCAGTACAAAAGGTCAGCACTGTTGTCAGTAACGATCGTTTTCCGGTGTAATGCGGTGATGATTATGTATATTAGTGTTATCCCGTCAACCATTTTGGGTGTCGTCTTGGTTGGCTTAATAGGTATCGTAATTGGCATTGCATTGATAGGCGCTGTCGCCGTACAGGTTCGTTCCCAAGTAGGGGAAATACCATTTTAAATAAAACTTAGATGGTGATCATACGTAAACTGGTATGCAATCTCTACTAACCTTTGTCCATAGAGTCGCACCTATCATTATGCAAGAGTTCCATTAAGGCTGTAAACATTAAATATACATAACAAGCATATGTAAGAAAAAAGGACAATGAACATTCAGGAAAATGCCCTTGAATATAATATATTCTTAAATATAATATATCATATATTCTTACATTACGTCGTGGGAAAAAAGTACAATCGGTTAAAATTTTGATATTGTGTTATATTACAATTATCTTTTCTATTAATGATCGCAGACATATTATTGACTTTACAATGCTATTTTTACCACGAAATTAACATAACTTTATAATAAACAGTCGTCTGCTTAGCAAATCTGCTTTATTTTACTAACTTTAAGCTGATTTCTATGAAACAGTAGACTTACCATAAATAAAAGAAGAATCACTGCTGACACTTAAGTATTATCACCCTTGAGTTTTAAAAATAGTAGACTTACTGTAGAGATTTAAGTATTATATATATCGAGAAACAGAACCATGAATAAAATAAGACTTACTGTTGTATTCTCTGAAGTTTGTACAATCTGCAATAAAAAACATGTTTTAAGTATAAATAAGCATATGTGGATAGCTCTTGATGCGACGCTATTAATGTTATAATGTATAAGATCAGTCCAACACTTTTTTATCTTCAAAATCTTTTAGTATACAGATTATTTTAGTTTAAATGACAATGTTTGATAACTTCAAATACACCCTATTCAAACATTAAAAAGAAATAAAACAAATTTTTTACCCGCAAAACACCATAATGTTATAAAGCAGTGTTTGAAATAATTCCAAGATTGCAATAATAAATCAAAACGAAACAAGTCTGAAGCCAAGAATTAAAAAAAAAGTAATATATGCATATCAGGAATTGCCACAATCACAAAACACAGCCTCCCCACGCAGCGAAAAAGAAGAGAGGAAGGGAGAGAGAGAGAGAGAGAGAGAGAGAGAGAGAGAGAGAGAGCATGTTTGTTATACGTATATCAATTCAAATAGGACGCCACAAACAATTAACGAAAAAGAGAACCTTTGGGATACCGCCTTGGCAGATTTATTTTCCATCTTTTCCATTTACCCTATAACATTGGTGGGTTGATTGGTATTTTGGAGTTATTTATCCAATACAACTTTAACGTAGTCTTTACATAACGGAAAAGTTTTCAAAGAAGGTGATCTAATTTTTGTTAGTCGTTTGTGATGTCCGTTTTAAAATTGGTCCCTTAAAAAACCATGATCGCTCCTAATCTCCTTTTTCTGGCTGTGTGTGGGGGCTGTGTCTTCTGAATATGGCAATACCTGATACATATTTCACTCTTTTGCAATTGTTTGACCATAACATATAAAAACTTGTTTGGGCGATTGTAAGGTTGGTACACCCTAGAACCTTGTTGAAACCCCCAATGAAAATTGTTTTGCTACTGGCTGTTCTAATGCGGTAACCCATAGGGTTCAAATTTTCGTTCATTTTTGTATTGTTCATTATTTTCCTTTTGGCTGTGTGGGTAGGATGTGTCTTCTTGAAATGGCCATTCTTGATAATTATGCACATTTCATTTTTTAATATTAGGATGTAACTATATAATTGCAAAGTGTCTTACCTGACTGAACCCCAATGATACAAAACACAGCAATGACACAGAAAAGCAGTATTTGCCCTAAAACAATAAACAGAAAAACACGATACAAAATAAAATATAGGTATGTGAATATCTAACGTGATAAGGTGATGGAAAATCTGTAACTGATTTTTGGCACTTCAACAACTAGCTTCCTTAGTTTGTATTTTTGCTTTTGCAGGCTTTTTTTGTCGAGTTGATAAGTGGGAGGTACTTCGCCAAAACAATATGTGTTGTTTGTACATAGGAGAATCGGTTGGGAGAAGTATGGTTCTAGAGCTCCGTAAAACCGGTTTGAAACCCTCATTGGTAATTGCGATTCATGGCGATATCCTCGTTTTAGCGTTTATAGAGGATTTCATTTGAACAAGATCTTATTGATATGTGAATATGTACAAAACTAAGATAAACAATTAGAGCTAGAGGATAAAGGAAAAAAAATACAAAAGAAATCACCATATTATCGCTATTGCTCTCTTCTAAGGGGTTTGTCGTATAAATAATTCTATTTTGCCTCTAACTTAACGGTAAATAGAGCCCAAATTCATGCAGAGGAAAACAGTTCTTTCCTGATCTCCTGATTAGTACATTTCAAAACTTTCCCATTATTTTGAAAATGTTATACTGTAAGTTCAACAACCTAAATAGAAGATGTTAGAATAAGTAGGAATTGACATGTCCTTAAAAATGTAACGATTACCGGTAAGCTGCATTTTCCAAATCTACTGGTTACGAGTAGTTTAAAAACACCATATCGCAACGTTTCACAAATATTCAGATATGGAAGTGTACAAAATAAGGTCAGTAATTTCATGATATAAGGTCATAAGTTGGACGCGTGTATCTCTACAATCTATATCGTATATAAAAAGTACTTCTGAACTTGTGACTGGACTGTCATCGATAAGAAAGAAAATTATTTATATCTCTTTAACGGCAAAATGCACTCACCTGAGTGTTTAGTAGACAAACGTCGACGTTTGCAAGGTTTCACAAACTTGTTCGCAATACTAAATGGTTTGTGAATGGCTTTGCGACATGTTTGACAAGTTTTTGAAAGCACGATCAGTTAATTTGTAGTGCAAGGATGTTTTTGGGAACCAATCTACAGTTAATCGCTATGCTTTCATATTTGTTTGCATGGCTTGAAAATGGTTTAAGAGTTTATGAAGGTTCAAAGGGAAAACGATTCTAGAAGCTCGATCTATTTCTTGTATCCACGACATCGTGCTGATTTGATCTTGTCTCGATAAGGTCGATTTAGCTATACGTTTCTTACGCTTTATAATTGTGTGCTTTTACATGCAACATTGTTGATGGATAGTTTGAGTCATTTCACCAAGACAATTTTATTTGTTAATTTTTATCATAAAATTCAGTTGGATCAAGTATGAGGTTGGTGAAAAGAAACACAGATAAAATAACATACATTGTAAACATATACAATCGTCGACTAAATTAAGAACTTTGGGTAAGTGCGCGCACCTCATATCCGGCAATAGATGACTTTATGTCTGATAAGGTGTTCATTAAAATAGACGATGCACAAAATAAAATAAATCATATGTAATTGATTTAATTTTCTTCATCAATTAAGCACAAAAGAATTCAAATGGCTCTTGGAGGTGTTGTAGCTGTCGCAAAATCTGTTGTTGTTATTGTTGTAGTGGATGATGTTGTTGATGTTGATTTTGTCATCGTCGTTGAGGTTGATGCTAAAGTTGTCGTCACTGCCTCCGGTTTTGACACCGGAGTTGTTGTTGTTGATGCTGTTGTCTGATGCATAGCCGTCGTTGTCGGGAATGTTGTTGCTGGTGCTTTGAATTTGTAAGAAAAACATTTATCTTACAAAATGAAATTTAAAAGATTCAACTTTAATGAGGAACCCGGGATTTTCATAATAATTTTGTATTGGTGACTCTAAATAAGGCTCAGTTTAGTTATTTAAGTTTATATTCAATCAATTATGCTAGTTGATACATACGAAATATTGCGCTAGTGTACACCATGTAGGTTTGGTTCGTTTCGAGAAGACACAGTAACCCGCAAGACAAAGAATCACTGATAAGAAAGGTCGAAAACTGTTCAAAATGGTTAGCCGTCTAGTCTAATGAACATCAGAATAATATATCGTCGATGACAGCCTTACACGAATATCCCAACACACACCAATATCACGACACATATTATGTGTATGTTTTTATATTCTGAAGATAATACGGCTTACTTAATTCACTTAATTCACTAAGGTTTAAAAATATTTTAAATTTACCTATTTCACACTTGTCTCCTTGGTAGCCGTTCAAACAGTGACAACTATCTGCATGGCATCGACCATGTAATCCACAACCAAAAGGACATCCTGAAAACCAACAAATGAAATATCAGGAACAGCAACATCCAGTAGACACAATCTCCCATCACAATCAAAATCAAAATGTAGAAAAATGAAATGTGCATATCAGGATTGGCCACATACAGCAGACACAGCCTCCCCACACAGCCTAAAAGTAGAGAGGAAAACAGAGCATGGTACATGTATGACAATAATTAGTTTCAAAATGGACGCCACAAGCAATTAACGAAAGTGAGAACCCGCGGGGTATCCGCCTTGGAACGGTCAGTGGCAAAACAATTTTCCACTGGGAGTTTTAACCAGGTTCTAGGGTGCACCAACCTCACACTTGCACCATTAGGTTCTTATATCAACGAACAAGTACATGTACATGAGAGGAGAAGAGAGTAAGTGACAATTATGGATAAAATAACAACCATTTACATGACACCAATTTATTATGTTATTTACAATCAACATTAAATGATGTCTTATCTGAAATTGATTTTCTTATAAACTCATGCTTTTTTATCCTTTCTACTTTTTGGCTGCGTGTGGAGGCTGTCTTTTCTGGCTTTTGCAAGTCCTGATATGCACATTTCATCTTTTTTTTAATACAAAACGTAGCAGCCATGGATGAAAAAATACAACCGTCTTTATGGGATCAACCATGTAATTTACAATCTTAATAAATCCTGAAAACAATAAGTGGTAGTCATGCATATAACGGTATTTATATAATATATACGCAACTTTTTTTAAACACGAAACATAAACGTTGCGTTTCTAATTTCTTTAAGTATATATTTGAAAAAGATATCTGTACAAGTACAGAGCTAAATGAGCCGTGTTACGAGTAAAAATAATAATTGTTGAGGTTTTGTGTAATGGCTGATTACCTAGTGAATAGTGATGCATTATTTAAATATAAAATAGATGATATTTCTTTTTACCAGTGTAGAATAGAAAAAAATCACCGAGTGAGCTCCGAAATTAGTATTTTCTCTAGTCCGCCGGAGAAGTTCACTTTTTTATCTTTTACTGTCGAAAACAAATTTTCTGTTGATTTTATGCGTATGAATAATGTGCGTGCTTTCTTCAGAAAATGCAAGCAATGACGCCAAATATTTTTTGTTTAATACGTTACTTCGTCACGTCATATATCCTTACTTGAACGTGTTTTCTAAAAGTTCCAATTGGAATATGTGTGCAGACATGAGAAAACAGTGAAAATAAAAAATGATAATCCACATTTTTAATTCAGTGGAATATCATTTTTATTTCACCATGATTGTTTTATCATTCATTGTAAAGCATAAAATAAAATGCATGTGTTTACCTGTGCATGTACAATGATTCATCCCTTGGTCCAATGCGCCTGTTTCAAGAAAGAGATCGAACATTAATTAATGGAAGGAACGTCCGTCATATCATTGCAGTTATCGTTTTAAACAAGATATATCTTAATATATAAGTAGTATATTATTTTCTGACAGAAATCCATTAAAACAGAAGCTCACCAAACATCTAAACATTTTTATTATAATATATTTTGTTTCGTTTGGGTTGTTTTAAACATAGAGCACACAAGACGTGTGTTTTATACGCTTTATTCCATACAACTGCCAGGACGCTACAAGTTGGCGGGGCTATCAAATAATTGTGAGAATGCACAGTAGAATAACCAAATACATAACATATTTGACATTCACAAATGTTTATGTCTGATAGTCTGATTCATCCGTTGGTTCGATGCTCCTATATCAAGAAAGAGCATGAGTACATTTATTAGTATGTCATATGTCATTCTTTTGCGAGTATATTGCTGTGCAATCTAATAGAGGGCTTACCACACTCCTCCCAAGCACGTTCATCGATAAAAAGAAAATTGTTAAAATCTTAATAACGGTGAAATGTCGTTCAATGATTCTTTGCACACATGAATGTTACTAATGTATCTTTATTTTGCATACAGTAAGACACATTAGAAAAGTAAAGAAAAAAAGCTAGACCTAAAAATTCCTTAAAATTCTATTTACATAAATTCAAAACAACTAAGCAATATAAAACATTATTTTAAATTCCCACGTGAGTGTATTGATACTGACAAGAAAATGCTGTGTACATTGTAAAGATTTTCAACTACTTAAAGAGAAACTACCAGGAAGCGACCAGGAAATTGAAGGTCAAACAAACTTTTACTAATATCTCAAAAAGTGTACATATGTTATTGAGGACACAAGATAGTGTTGTCAGTATCATATTTATTCATGTGGGCATTTAAAATGATGTTTTGTGTTGTTTAGTTGTTGTGAATTTATGTAAATAGAATTTTAAGGAATTTTTAGGTCTAGCTTTTTTTTCTTTTTTCTTTTTAATGTATGTTTATAGAATTTTAGGGAATTTTAAGATCTCGCTATTTTTCTTTACTGTTCTAACGTGTCTTACCATATGCAAAATAAATATATACTTAACAAAAATAAAAGTATCCACTTTTTATGCTTATATTCTCATTAACATATTTTCATTTAATGGTGTTTTTGTAGTTAATCTCATTTGTTTTTAAGTTAAATTTTTCATGAATAAAAACAAACCAAGACCTGAGGAACTGCCAATCGAATGACAATTAATAATGGATTACAAAACACTATGTGTTCAATTTAAAGGGAGGTAATTGGAAACGGTTGGAATTTCTCGCGTTGTTTATCAAGGACCAGTTGACGTGTTATTGATTAATATTTTGTGATTTTATTTATCCACAAGAGAAAGGGAAAGTGATTTAATTCAAATAAATGTGAATAATTGAAAGAATCACTGATATTTTACCTTAACCCTTATTATACCAAAGGGAAAGATAACTAAGTTGTGGCTGCAGATTTTCAAGAATACTTTATCTCTTTGCAATGATAACAGAAAAAGAAAATTTGTACACATATAGAATTTTGAGTTTTCGTTTTCAAATTTTACAACATTTAAAATAGGAAAGTGAATACTTTTTATTTTTGTTGAGTATACATCAGTAACATTAACACTTTCGTTTACTCATCAGTATAAAAATTAATCAAGCTCTTTCGTTTACTGGATTTGTATCAGTATTTCTTTAATTGTTTGCTTTTACAAGAGTTGTATAACTCTATCTTCACGTATACTAGATTTGTAGCTCTTTCACTTACTAATTTATAGCACGATTACTCTAACTTGTTCGTTTACTAGATTTGTACAACTTTTCCTCTAGCTCTTTCGTTTACTATCATATAGGCAATACATACCAGCAATGAGTTCTATAATTTGATGCTGACAATGCTCTCCTTTGCCATTGCGTATTCGACTTAGAACAGTCCATACTAAAATAAATAGTCAACAGAGTTGTAAGACAATTTGCTAAGGTAAATGTACCAATAAACTGAAAATTCAATACATCCCAATTACGAGTCATTTCCCTTAATGACGTAATGGCTCGTATTGGCCTTTTTACCCGCGTCACTCGTGCTTCAAAAGTAGAACATTTTATGCAGTATGCGAATGTAGCAAATATATTGTGTTAATGTACAGCTATAGTAAGACATCTTTATACACATGTACATATTTCGATAATTTATTATGGTAATTCTTATATTGCAAAGCTGGACACGTATGTTAAAATAGTTTTAGATATGAACAAGTATAACAGCAGACTTTCACTTAAAGCATAAATATACCAATTTTAAGTTTAGTGCTGTTATCAATTACATAGCCGTTTGAAACCCTTGAGCACGATACTTTTATTTGCATAAATAATGAGTTGCGTTCAATCGAGACCAGGCGGAGTGAATAGTTTTATGCACTTCCATAACTCCTCGTCAACAGGCTGAATCAAACTCGAGCCTTCAATATTTTGATATTCGTCGTGTAAGGTGCCTTTCAAAATTCCATTTCTATCTTTTGTTTATCATTATAAATGTTTGTATCTTCTTCAAACAAAATTCAATTCTAACTTGTTTCTACAAGTTCATCGTTCATTTTGTGGTTAATGTTAACGAAGGTATACTCACAGCGATGGTGAGACTCGCAATGATGATGTCTGGCGTGTGAAAAATACTGGTCGTACAATGCTGAAAAAGGCCAAAAACGATGTGTAAAGAATTTGGTAGTTTCTGCCATGAATATACTAAAACACACTTTTTGACGTTACACAAGTACGTCAAGTTAAACATGAACACATTGTTTCACGGAAATCCCTTGTATTTTTAAACATTTATTAATTTTGAGAGAGGGTGGGGGCGAAAACGAAAAGGTTCAAAATGATATTTAATAAATGGGGCACGCCACGGGAAAAGGTACCTTCGGTCATATTTTGTGACATTTTAGTTGTTACTATATTTACAAATAACTTCAATCTACCTATTATTTTCTGATTACTAAAAAGTGATTGTATTACATATTTTACCAATACAATGGTATTTTTATTGCGAAATGCATAATAATTAATATCGTCTGCTTAAATTTATGACGTCATTTCAAGGATTGACGTCAACTGTCCGAACGTACCTTTTCCCGTGACTCGCCCCAAATGATATTGCCTCAATTTTTTACGACCGCCACACTGCACAAATAGCGCTACTGTGAATTTCAAATGAAATTGTCTCTACTGAGGAACAAACCCGCACTGTCACGGCAAAGGGCCTCGCCATGCAATTCTGACAATGCAACCGACTGAGCTAGCCGGAACAACCTCCAAACATGTTAACCGGATAGCCCTGATACGTTATCATCACTGCATGAAATTGGTAACGGATTATTTAACTGATATCAGTACTGACTATAATTAAGAAGATTTAACCTTTTTGCTTTTATCCCACAATTGTCTCATCTTATATCATAACATATAAATCTTTCAAGAACTCTATTTTAAGATTTAACATACCATCTCTCTCGATTGCGAAGGTACGCGGTAGAAACTCGGAACCATATGCACAAATTGTTCTTTTAAATAGCATTTTTCTATTTTAACCGTGTTCTTGACTGACCACTTTTTCACTGTTAAAACTAATTCATTGTTCCTACTTTTGTCAGTTTAGTTTTAAGTTAAAAACATGTGTAGCTGATAATTTTCAGCATACTGTCATTGCATGTTGGTGTGGATATAAGATTAATATGTAGAAAATGTAATCATAGAGGGCATTTAAATCAACCAATAAACTGTGGCTATTAAGGTTCTAAATCTTGAATATATGAATAAGCATAAGCATAAAGGAAACCAATAAGGGAACTTTGAAAGCCACCCAACACGACAAAAAATAACATACTATAGGCTAGGTTAGAGACACAGTGAGAGAAAAAGAGAAAGAAAGAAAGAAAGAAAGAAAGAAAGAAAGAAAAAAAAGAAACAATGAAAGAAAGAAGAGAGAGAAGACAGAGAGAGAAGAGAGAATTACAGTTCATGAACGTGGCTATGCGTTGCAGGCAGTAATATGCATTTCCAGTACAAAGTTCAATAATATTTGTCCAGTGTTCGGTGGCTCCCAAAGTTCCTTTTTCATCTATTACCCACGGCTGTAACAAATCTGACCATACCACAATCCCTTGCATTCAAGTAATTTTAGTTTTAAATAATTCGATGGAATTTATAGAAACATGGAAGATCTTAATAATACTATGTTCAAATGTAACATGAGCAGTCGAAAGTATATTAACATTACTACTCAAAAATTGATACGTGCCCCTTTTGTAGTCAGTAATTATTTTTGTTTAAGTTAACATTTTGAACAGTTTAAAATAAATTCAGATTTGGACAATGTATTTTTTATTTGATAAAACCGCTGAATTAGTCATCTAAGTTGAATTTTTGAACCGAAACGTGAATGTAAGATATCTAAAAATGAAATATGCATATCAGGTATCGCCACACTCAGAAAACACAGCCTCCCCACCTAGCCAAAAGTAGAGAGTTAAAACGAGCAAGGGTTTACAAGAATATCAATATCAAAACAATGAACGGAAGAGAACCTTTGTGGTTACCGCCTTGGTACCCTTGAGCCGGAAAATTTGCAGACTACAATAGCGATCCTTACTAAATTTTGAGCAGCATATTAAACACCAAAATACCTTTATAGTCTGGATTGTTGTCGTAACAGTTGTTGTCTGGTGTAACATGTGTTGTGTCTGAGTACAGAAAATAAAACATAATCACTCTAAGTTTTAATATTGGGACACCCTTTTTCAAGAAATTAATTATTTTGTGTACCGATATTTTAGGACCCCTTAAGGATCAGTATGTTTCGGTGCCCCTATGTTCTTTTTTACAATTTATTTGTGTGGACCCTAAATATTGGGACACACAATTCTTTGATAATTGTAACTGCCCTAAGACTATGGTTCATTATGTCAAATGAATCAAACAGTTTGTTTTTATGTATTAAACAAGTTTATAAACAAATTGCAAACTGTCAGTAAAATTCAAAATCTATAATTGCAATTGCTCTTTATGTACGTCTCAAAACTCAGTGATACTCTTTTGTACATTTCACATTTTCTTCTTTTATTTTGAGAGTTTCAGAGTAACAATGTTTTCTCATAAATACCTCGATGATTAGTAGAGGTACAGTGGCAATTATTTGGTTTGTCGGCTTGGTCTTTGAAGTGTTCTGAAATAAATAGTAAACTTTCGAATATATTTAATATGATTGACCTAATACAGTCAGTTTCCTTTAAAGTCTTTAAATCTAGTTAAAGAATATAAGTATCATTCACGTGTGTTGGGTAAAGATCGCGTGATCCAGCCCGAGTAAAATATGCACAAGGGCGGTAACGAGACTCTGCCGAGTTACCGCCTAAGTGCATATTTTCACGAGGGCTGGATCACGAGATCTTAACCCAACATAAGTAAATGATACTTTTTCTTGCACATACCGTATTTATTTTGCGCATTTTGGGGTATTATCCGGTAAGCTTTTCTTTGCAACTACTTTTTTTGTAGTAGCGGAGTGATATACGAGACATTCCATCATTCATTCATAAATGCGTAAGACGTCGTGACGACAAATAAGACGCATGACTCATTCTACATGGGGGTTGGGGGGTAGAATCAAAATTTCCTACACGGGTGAAAACAACGGATGACCGGATCTGGTATGCAAGAATGTGTTTTCCGTGTGAGTGCAGACACTTCTTGGCTGCGTGGGGAGGCTGTGTATCCTGTGTGTGGCTATTTCTGATTTTGCATATTTCTTTTTTTTTCAAGAACCTTACATGTGAAATAGTAAAATTAAGAGCATTTAAGTATTGTAGAATAAGACTTTTAAAAATCTTTCAAATCAGTAAAAAAAATTCTGCCCCTCCCAACGAAGGGCGTATGACGTGGGTTGATGGACCGGTATAGCTAGTAATGTAGAGGTCAAGACAAAAAATAAACAATTTTGATTGACATGTAATTGTCCTGTGCATTTAAGAAACATGCACAATTATGAAAAATCGGAATTAATTTTATGAAAGCAAATTCTTAAGATTGAGTAAGGGTAATAGTGCGGTACTAACTCAACCATAGCCGGGTTACACACATCCCTCCAGATTGGAATTCGTCCTCGAAATCCCACTGAGTATAGAGATTAACTTGTGGAGTGATCTCGAGGTATTTAAACACTCTTGGCAGGCCACTGTTCGGCGCCATTTGTAGTAAAAAGGGTTCTCAAAAATCCACGCCTGAACTAAGGATTGAACCCGGGACCCCTCACATGACAGTCCGACGTTCTATCACGTTGCAATAAAAGCTAGCTCCTTGGCGAGATAGTACAAAGGCGATACTAACTCAACGATAGCCGGGTTACATACACCCCTCCAGATTGGAATTCGTCCTCGAAATCCCACTGAGTATAAAGATTCACTTGTGGAGTGATCTCGAGGTATTTAAACGCATTTGGCAGGCGCCCGGTTGGACGCCATTTGTAACAAGGGTTCTCAAAAATCCACGCCTGAACAAAGGATTGAACCCGGGACGACAGTCCGATGCTATATCACATTTGGCATAAAAGCTAGCTCTATGGCGAGATAATACAAGTGCTGTACGAACTCAAGTTTAGCCGGGTTACTTTTTTTATTTTTTTAGCTAGTGTAGTGCGTTGTTATATTTCTATATTTTGTCCAATATAGTTTTGCATTAAATGAAAACATCAATAAAATATATGTATAATTCTCAACACAATTAAATGTCTGCGGTTCAAATCGTCAATAGTGGGATGTAATTTCTGTAAAAATGAACATAATTATACAATTCTTTCCTACCCGACCCATACATTCATACAGACGGCAGGACGGAGGGCCGGACGGACGGCCAGCCAGGCAGACAGAGAGACAGACCCACATATATACACACATATTCACACATATACTGACACAACTGCAAAAGTACATAAATTTACATGCATGCAATCATGCATGCGTGCGTAGCGAAAGTAGCTCACATTTTTTAAAGATAAATGGTATAATTGTTTCCTACCGGCTAGCTTAGCTATAGCAGTAGCTCTGCAGACGTAAGAGGGTGACTCATGGTACAGGGTATTGAGGAGAGTGATCACTGAAAACCGAAAAAATAATCAACAAAATATTATCAAATCTTATATGGGACTGTCTATACGAAACAATGATAAAAAAGTGAAATATGCATATCAGGAATTGCCACATCCAGCAGACACAGCCTCCCCACACAGCCAAAAAGAAGAGAGGAAAAGAGAGCATGGTATTACAATCATCAGTTTCAAAAAGGACGCCACAAACAATTAACGAATCATAAATGAAAATATTTTTTTCTTGTTGGTTACATAATTATATTCCAGGCTGATATCTTTGTTTTTCAGTATACAACTGTAATTTTATAATTCAGTACGTATCAAAGTTACCGAAATTCTATTCAAATTTTAATACCTTTGTCCGCGGAGTCACACCTGTCATACTGCATAAGGTCAATTAGAGCTGAAAACATTCAGTAAAGGTATTTAAAAGGCTTATAAAATTGATAATACACGGACACCGAAAATTAAGAAAATACAGTCGCTTCAAGTATCTTGAAAAAGGAAAAATATAATTGAAAAAGTAATAAAATAGGTTATAAATATATAACGAAGAAAAAAGCTACAACGTAGTACCGTTCACGAAATCCCAGCTATTTTAAAACGTTGCTCCTTTCGTCATGTCATAGATAAATAAAGGAAAATATGAAAATCTCTCAAACAGCAAAATGCAGTTCTAGCAAACTTGTCAAGAAAAGCTAGAACTATGAACACCAATAGTTAGACCTGAACATGTTAATAACAATAATATGTAAGGTCCTTTAAAAGAGTTTTCAATTATGAAGAGAGAAATTAAATTTTTATTATTTGTCATCCATTTTCGCAACCAGAAAATTGAAGGTCAAACACACTTTTACAAAAAAAAATATCGTATTGTATACATTTGTTAGACAAAAGGAGCTGAGATATTGTTGTCAGTCACTCATTATTCTCGAAGGCATTTAAATTGCTGTTTAGCATTGCTTCGTTTTTATGTTTGGTTGCCAGAAGAATTTAAGGGATTACAGGAATATCTTTTTACTGTTCTTACTTTTCTCAATGTATGTAAAATAAACATACATAAATATCATTGATTTGTGTAAGGTTTTATTGAACTGCACTTTGCCTTTAGAGAGATGTTGACTATTTTCTTTTTCATCGATGACAGTGCAATGACAACTGCCATTAACAGCACCTTGAGCAAAACAAATCATTCTTTTAAACAAATTGATGAAAAAAGTAAAGCAGATGAGGTTTTGACACCGTTATATTGACCTTGATTACATATCCTTGACCTAGATTTAATAATTAAACAAACATTATTATACAATGATCTTGCAAGCCTGAAGCGATTATCATAACTACTATAAAACGGGTTGATTTGAAAGTTTGTGAATGAAATTTAAAATCATTATCAGTATTCAGAAATGTTTTTTAACTTATCTCATTAGCGACTTTAAATAACAATACCTGTGTCGTTTCAAAAAAAGTGAAATATGCATATCAGGAATTGCCACAGTCACAAAACACAACCTCCCCACGCAGCAAAAAAGAAGATACTATGTTTGTTATAAGTATGTCTATTCAAATGAGACGCCAAAAATAATTAACGAAAAAGAGAACCTTTGAGGATACCGCCTTGGAACGGTGAAAGTTTGTTACGGTAAAGCAAACAACACCCTCTAGATTCCACTTCTTTCAAAATGTATTGATAAAACCAACGCGAAACAAATATGGCGGCAGCCCTTATCAAGCCATGCAAGAGAATCAGACACAGTGCATACCATCTGTTACCCTTAAAAGACTAATTTAAGGATATAAATATGAATGCTTGTATAATGCCACACACACTGATTGAAATCCTGCATGGATTGAAATAAGTATTTTCATCACGGGAGGTAATTGAAACTACACTGAAGATTACCAATAAAAAATTAAACTATTTCATTTTTTTGTTGTTGGTTGAATTAATTTATTAACCACGTTCTATTTACAACATTTAATAAATTACATTGAACTACAGCATAGGAACTAAACGAATACCAACAATTTAGTAGTTTTTGTAATGTAAAGGGATAAATATGATTTCAAATAGACCGATGACAAGCGTCTGATCGTTTGTATATTGCACCAATAAATCTTGGTTTTCTACACTAAGCACACTGTAATTAGAGTAAATAATTTTGAATAATTATCTCACTTGAAGAGAGAACTATGTATAAAAGTAGAATAACTGTTGAGATTGAAGGATTTTCGCCCTTAAGATGAAAAACCAAGTAGACTTACTGTTGATATTGAAGTATTACGACCATCTCCCTAAATAACCTTGTATGTAAGTAAACTTACTGTGAGATTGAAGTATTATCTCCCTTAATAATCTTGTATGTAAGTACACTTACTGTTGATATTGAAGTATTATCGCCCTTTATAACCTTGTATGTAAGTACACTTACTGTGAGATTGAAGTATTATCTCCCTTTATAACCTTGTATGTAAGTACACTTACTGTGAGATTGAAGTATTATCTCCCTTTATAACCTTGTATGTAAGTACACTAATTGTTGATATGGAAGTATTATCTCCCTTTATAACCGTGTATGTAAGTACACTAATTGTTGATATTGAAGTATTATCTCCCTTTATAACCTTGTATGTAAGTACACTTACTGTTGAGATTGAAGTATTATCTCCCTTAGTTAGCAGAGCCTTGTATAAAATAAGACTTACTGTTGTATTCTGTGAAGTTTGTACAAGCTGCAATTAAAACAAAAAGTGTTTGACATACAATAAAATAGTCGTCAGTTTTATTATTTGATGCCAACTATATAACTCTTTCTAATTTCCACGAAAATAAACGTTCTTTCACATGAGTGTTTTGTTGACAATAATTTGCTTTAAGCCAAAATCTTAACCAAACACAGTATTCTCTGACAACATTTCTCTCTAAATAAAACGTCTTTCGTAGACTTTTCTAGACTTTTACAGCACATCCCTTGCCACAAGATGCCACAAAAACCCGAACTTGCTCTTTAATTCTAAATTATTGAAAATCATTATTTCTATCAACGCCTCCGAGCACCTGAAAGAGGATAATGCAATTTTTACGCAAGAGATGGTGGGCATGCGATTATGAACATGAAACCTTCAATGTGGTATTTTCAGATTAAAATACTATTCCATGATCTGCGGTGAGTGGACCCCAGATTTAAAAAATGGATCTGCTATAGACGAGAAAACAAGGGTGGAACTTTAAAAAGAGTATTTTGATAGATGATCTGAGGTATTTCAATTTGTATTTTGAAAACCACCGAACATTTAAATCAAATTAAATTGTACTTTATTTCTTAAACTTTATTCGAGTTCACCAGTTCAGGCCTTTTAGGCATGAAAGTCAATTTTGGTCATTTGTAATTAACTCATTATCTCTATTCATGAAGATATGTTTGCCACGACGTTCAAATATTTTGATTTGCATGATATTGGTCTTAACTGGCATTGTTACGCCTTGTTTGCCAAAAAGGATGAACAGTGTATAATATAATTTATACCCGCCTTACACCAAATTTCGATAAAGATTCGGTGCCAGATTGATCTAAAAAAAACACAATTTTTTAAAAATGTTTGTTACAAAGATTACATGATTGGCTTCAAATAGACTCCTGTATTTTACAATACGGATGCCTTATCTACCTAGTCGTACCTGAATGGACTCCAATAATACAAAACACGACAATGCCGAAGTGTAGCAGTAAGCGCTCTGAAACAATCGAATATAACACAATACCAAATGAATTGAGGTAAATGAATGTACTTAGGCTAGTAATTCAGAAGGTGGAAAACCTTGGAAAGTTGTTAAATATTTAAAAAAACTGTGTTTGCCAAACGTTTGCCAAAAATTGAACTGATCCTATTCTTCTAAATTTGTTTTATTAATATAGCCTCTACTGGGAGCGGGTACCGCACGGTGACTGCACCTTGTCATGCACTGCCAATTATGCTACCGATTGAGCTAACCGGGACACACCCCAAAATGGTTGATCGGATATACCTGGTAAAAGTAATTATCACTGCATGACACCGGAAACCGATTATTTACTGATAACTTTCCTGACTATTTCTACAAGGAGACTTTTAATTGGTGTCAATGATAAATTTAGGTATGATATTTATGTATCACTAAAATCTGCGTTCTAGCCACGTTAGTGAGCTAAGTTCAAGCACTACATTTGCTTCTTAATTTTATATATGTATGCCTTTGTATGCTCTATCGTCAAGTCGATGGATACGTTCGTGTTATAGCAACAAGACAACCTGGTTATTATTGTTAGTTCACATGGTCCTGTTTGGGGTAAGTGTGAGGTTGGTGCACACTGGAACCTGGTTTTAACCCCAAGTGTCAAAATGTTTTGCCACCGACCGTTCCAAGGCGATAACCCCTAAGGCTCTATGGTTATTTTTGCCATGAATTGTTTGCGGTTCTTTATTTGAAATTGATTTCCTAATAATCCGACACTCTCTATTTCTTTCTACTTGTTTACGGCTTGCGAGGCTATGTTTTCTGTGTGTCGCAATTCCTGACCTGCATATTTCACTCATTTTCGTTCACCACTGTATGAACCCATACTATCATTTATTTTCGACGTTAAGCTGTGTTGGGAGGCATTCTTTCATGTATTCGAATAAAGTTGAATGTAAGCATGTAAAATCTACATGTTCTTAACAAATAATGTAAATATTACAAGTAAGCTGCATTTTCCAAAACAACTAGTGTCGAGAATTTTAAAACGCAAAACACAACGCTTTTCAATAGATTGAGATATTGTTCGCGTAGAAATTTGGGTCAATAGTTTGTCTATCACGCACTTAAGGTCAAAGCGAACATATATACGAGGGATGATCCAAAATAACGTAGACTTTTGTTATAGTTTTTATATTATTCAAGATATCACAAATAAAATTACACAAGCTTTAATTGGAATATGTCCAGCATATTTATACAAAATATCAGCAAAATTAGACATCACATGAAAAAACTATGAACAATTAAAATCATACACTAACCGCTATCCTGCGCACGTCAAATTAGATCTAATCACGTCAACGACGTTAATTCATGGGCGCAGCGTTAGCGAAGCGGCGTATGTTCTAAGTTTCTTTCAATAGACTCCGTCACCGGAGTGCGATGCCGGGGAGCCCATTGATCGAACATAGTAGTGTATCATTGCTGGTCAAAGTCTCGCAAGTGGTTATGAGGCGATCAAAAAAGTGGTCCTCTTCTCGCTCGTACCGCCGAAGAAACGACCGGGAATGCAATTATACCCACAGTATCGCGGTTCTTTAGCAACGGGCGTGTAACTGTTTAAATAACTCATTAAAAATTTTATTTGTTAATATATAACAAGTCTTTGCATTGTGGACACAGTCTGTGTAGCTGTTCATTTAAGTGTAACTATTTTTTATTCTTATTTGATAATTTATGACTTCGTAATGATCCAATTACCAAACAAAAATATTTTTGGAAAAAAATATATGTAGATTAATTATTAACACACCTTTAAAATGTCATTTGTTCGGCAATATCCGTTGCACGGTACCTCATCCAGTCTAGAATAGGTCGAAAAGCGCCACAATAGTTAGATATTAGTCCGCTTCAATTGCCTCTCGGCTTGACGTCACTACCGTAACGCCGATTTTTTTTATTTTTTTTTCTTACCTCTGGCCTATTTAATGGCTCTTCTGACCGTATAAAAATCACTGGTACCACTTTAAAACTACTGCGGAAGTTTTAATTTGCATCTGCTAGATTATGATAGCTTTTCATGAGGTGATTTTCAAAGACCACGACAGAATTTTATAATAGCGCGTATTTCCGGGCGATCTGACAGCGACATTTCTGACGTTTTAACGTTGGTGATAGCTCTCTTAAATATTGACTGTTTATAAAACGCATAGTCAAAATGACGTAAAATTTAGGCATGACATCATTTGTATACCGTGCTAAGACGTTGCTAAGTTTGGCTCTTTTTCCACTAGTAGTTTTGTTTTTATTGTAAGGTATATGCTTTATAAAGTACAATGGCAACGGCGTGCGCCGCCTTCGTGTTACCATGGTTATTCTAATAAGCGACGCGCTTTTGAAATCGGTTAAATATATTACGTTTGTGTTCTGATTTAATTTAGTATATAATTTATTGCGAACGTGTTTTAAATTAAGATGCAATGACAAAAGTCAACGTTATTTTGGATCATCCCTCGTATCTCTCCGATCCCTATTTTATATATGTGATGAACATATACATGTATAGTGCGTTTGGCGGAAAATAGCGATACTGTTATCTCAACTTCGTTATAATCCGTCTGCGATTTGATTGTGTATCAGTAACCGCCACACCAAGAAAACACAGCCTCCCCATGCAGCAAAAATGAAGAGAGGAAAAGAGCTTGCGTTGATAGGATGATCAATTTCAAACTGGACACCACAAACAATTAACGAAAAAAAAGAAATTTTGGGGCTACCGCCTTTGAACGGTCAGTTGCAAACATAGTTGGGAAAATGCTTATACTAATGCATTAATTATGATTTTTTTTAATCCAATAATTCCAAGTAATTCATAATTCCATTATTTCAGCATCAAAATAATGATAATTTAATAATTGTAAAACATTAACCATCTTAATATGGAAAACTTCTCATTGTGTTGTTCATGTTCCAATAACAGGTGTGAAGGGAGTAATTCTTAATATTAGAAATATAAGGAAAAGTGTAATAAGATGCTCAATAATAGGTAATATTTTTGTTTAAAAAGATAATTGTAACAGCAGATTTCGACACTTAGCCAATAATCATAATACATCATTTGTCGCAGTATGTGGGCTGGCTTTCGACAATAGTAAAAATACTGAAGCGGTTATTTATGCGGGCTCCATATTGTGCGGTTTTGTTAAAATTCATGGGTGTTTTTATTTCTGCGTACATAATTTCTTCGGCATCAATTTCTTTCATAATCGGACATAAATTCTGTGGTGTCAGTAGAAAAAAGAAATATAAAGATCGTTGTCATTGCCATACAAACTTATTAAAATAAAATAAAACAAATACCTGTATTAGGCCGGTGTTCCATAGTTCCGTGATGCGTGATGCGTGATCCGTGTCCGTGTCCGCTATTTTTCACTTACCAAAGATATCTTTGGGTATATTCCACACCTCCGTGTCCGTTTTCGTGTTCGCGACGTGGAATGGACACATAGGTATGGAATACAACCAACGATATTTTTGGTGAGTGAAAAACCGCGGACACAGACGCGGACACGGATCACGGATCACGCATCATGGAACTATGGAATACCGGCCTTATGTTTGAGTTACCAATGACCTGTAAATGGAAAATTCTGCGTAATCGTGCAAAAAAACCAAAAACAAACCGTCATGGCAAACACGGTGCACACTTTTGTAAATGTTTCTTATTGCTTAATTTAACAAAATAATGTTTGACTTAGGTGCAATTATGCGTAACAATTGGAAAAGATGTGCCTATTCAATCATTATCCGACGTGCAAACTTTTTCTGTGATTTAGTATTATAATGACATGGTTTGAACAGGTTTAAAATATTATCAGAGTAAAACCAGAGTAACATCGCTTAATGATAAATATTTTGAGGATTTTAAATTTGCGGTCATTTATTTAACCGCAGAAATAGCAGAAATAAAGTCACCGCAGAAATAACCACTTACACGGTATTCCGTTTATTCCGTTGTTTAGAGCTCTCAAAGTCTGAAAGACGTTTTGCGTTTGTTCTGTTTTATCTTACGACAACGGTCAACAAACCTTTAAAAACAATTGCGTGTGTTCTGCTGAAGAAAAACCGCGCACTAGATACGGTACTGTTAATGTTTATGATTGCACAATTTACGTATATCTTGTGTTCGTCTATCGTGTATCGTGCATCCGTCTATCGTGTATTGTGTATCCGTCTATTGTGTATCGTGCGTTTCGTATGGCCCCTTAAACTTTCAGGGTTAGGATTAGGGTTAACCCTAACCCTAACCCCATCTCTGGTTAATTAAATCTACACTCGTGAACTACAAAGTAATAAAGCAAACACTTCAGATAAGCAAGCGTACGTTCTTGATCTTAATCTTCTTTTGAAAATGACTACTTCACTACAAAAAATAAAATTATTCTCGTTTGGGATATACATATTTTCCCTGGTGTTTAGTGAAGTAAATACGGTTTTATGTTTATTACGGTAATGATGTGTTATGATTTGGCGGGAGAATTACTCGAGATTTTCGAGGTGTAAAGGGTATATAAGCCAATACTGTTACTGTATCACCACTCGAGGTTTTCTTATTTGCCAGCGATGAGCGACGAGGAGAACAATCATCAACAGGTCATCGGGGACAACTGGAAGAACCAGGTTGTCGGAGAGCTCAAAGATTATTTTGACAATAAATTCGGCGCGTTAGAGAATAGCGTAAAGGTTAGTTTTTATACTTCATAGTTTTGTCTGTTGTTTTTCTTCGTAAGAAAAATTATATTTTTTGTTGGGATTTTGTCTTGATTAAAAAGTAACTAAGCTGATTTGCTTAGTGCTGGTCGTGGTTTTACTTTAATAAAATTTAGCTAGGCACAATGTTACAGAGTACACCACGTGAATGTACAAAGCCTCGTGAAATGAGTCTCATGTATCTACTATTTTATCGTTTAGTTTTATTAGTTGGGTTATTGGTAGTTGTCTGAAGGTCATGTGAATGCGGGGATTAGGCACGAAGAAAGCAAGACAAATGTACAACTGTTTTAAATTGAGGTCAGAGTGCTAAACTGTAGGTGTTATGGATTATTATTTTATAGTTAATGTAAAGTTTAAATTATTAAACTCCAGTTGTCATTTTTATATTGGATACATTTAAATAACGGAATGAGTGTTATGGTTGCTTAATTATTCGGTAAGAGTTGTCTTGAATATATAATTTTACAACTTTTTATCCACCTATGCGGTTTATCAATCAGATGGTCATTACATGAAAATACATGTGTATAATGATTACTTTCAGCTATTATTATTTATCTACAGGTATTTATAATACAAGAATAAGTTTACGCTTTAAATTTGGATAAACCGTCTTCTGTTTAGAATCTAAATCTGAAGTAGATGTAAATTTATTTTCATTTAATAGTAATTGTAATAAATGGTTTTAACATATTATGTGAATGTGTATAAATATTAAGCACTGACATCTTTATGTTATATTGTATATGAAATTCTAGCTTTATTATTATACGTTTACGGAGAAATACAATTGGCATACAGATCCGGGACCCTGTTGGATATAAGTTGTTACGCTGAACAGGTTTTTCCGTGTTATTATTTATTGTAGATTAATAATGTTTTTGTTATATGTAAGTTAATAGTGATATTTGTTAGATTATGACTTTTACGAATAAAACCATCGAATACCTGAGTATATTTGCACGTGAAACTTGTGCATAGTTATACAGTATAAATTGATTAGGCTGCACTTTAAAGCTTATAAATTATGTGCTTGTTTTGGAATTTATTAATAAAGAGGGAAGGTTTGTGGCTGTTATATAATCTTTTCTATTGATATGAAAGCCGAATTAGAGTGAATTTAGAATGTAGGTTTCCATTTATATTCTTCTTTGTTAATTTCTCTTAATAATACAATTTAACAAGAAAGTGATTTTATGATCAAACTGTTTATTTATGTTTAATTCACGTTTTAGGTTTCTTAATGTGAAACATATATATATTAATAGTCAATACATTTTCTCTCGTGAGCATATATTAGTTTCCTTGTCGAATTCATAAATTAATGGTTATATACTGTCAATATTACCTAAAATGTCTTTTATTTCGTGGTTTGATATTCGTGGGTTGTTGTATATGCGTATTACACGAATTTTAGTTCCCATATACAATTTTGATTACACTGTATGTTCTTTTAATTGAATAAGACGTAATATGAGTTATTATTTTATAGGCTGACACAGAGTGGGTCGTGGAAGACACACGAAAGAGGGTCAGAAAAGACTCTTCAGTTTCACTTCGCGGCCTAAGCAACAAGAAGCAATTCGAGTTCAACTGCGATTTGGACGACCTCTTGTTAAGTATAGACAAAGCAGTAGGTCTGAGGCAAGCTGCTAAAGCGAAAGAGTTCATTAAAGAAGCTAGGGCAAAAATTAAACATAGAAACAAACTTATTAGAATCGCTGACACTTCATCGGCGGGGTGGGCCACAGTGCAGGACTATGAATTACTCGATGTCGCCAGTGACTCAGACGACGACAAACGTATTCGTAGGGCCGAAGAAAGGGCCAAGAGCAGGATTGAAAAATCCAAAAAGAATGATTCTGTTTTTAAATCTGCTAACTCTAATTTTCGTAACTACAGGCAATCAAATTTCAGGGGAGCTGTGGACGGACGATCACCCTATCAACCGTGTGCCAGTATCGCGTGTTACAAGTGTGGAGAACCGGGTCACTTTGCCAACGTCTGCTCAGCAAGATACCAGCCTTCCAGACCCGTGGCAACTCCCGGCAACCCAGACAAGACAAACACCGGTGACTCCAAACCTCAATTTTAACAATGACACGTGGGATAATTATGATAAGTATAACTATTTGATGCCTGATATAGCATTCGAGAACTTTCGCAGTGCTTTTTGCGAATTCAAAGAAACTTGCACTAAGATATCAGAATGTTCAGTAAAGGGTCGATTAAAAAATTGTATTTCTTTCTGGGAAACGGTTTTATGCCCCAGTGAGAGTATCATGCTGACAATCAGAGACGGTTATGTGATTCCTTTCAAAGAAAATCCCCCTGTTTTTCATATGAAGAATAATAAATCTGCTCTTAGCAATGCAGAATTTGTA
Organism: Corbicula japonica; assembly: GCA_038501625.1. Classification (NCBI taxonomy): domain Eukaryota; kingdom Metazoa; phylum Mollusca; class Bivalvia; order Venerida; family Cyrenidae; genus Corbicula; species Corbicula japonica. The sequence continues at coordinate 3,279,612 of JAZAYU010000018.1, read as the reverse complement.
AATTCAGCTGTAAAAGAGTTATTACAAAAGAACTGTGTTTATGAAGTACCGTTTATACCTAACAATGTCAACCCCTTGTCAGTAGCGATAAATTCTTCGGGTAAAAAACGATTGATACTTGATTTAAGTGTACTGAACACCTATGTGAAAAAAGAACATGTTAAATTTGAAGATTTCAAAGTTGCTAAAGAATTTTTGATACCTAACGGTTTTATGTATAAATTTGATTTATCTAGCGGTTATCACCACATTTCCATAAAACATACTCAGCATACTTTTCTGGGCTTCTCTTGGCAACTGGAAAATCAAATCAAATATTTTGTCTTTTCAGTTTTGCCATTTGGCCTTAGTTCAGCTCCGTTTATTTTTACGAAACTGTTAAGGCCGGTGGTCAAATACTGGAGAATGAATGGTCTTAAGATAGTCATGTTTTTAGATGATGGTTGGGGAGTAAATAGCTCATTTAACTCATCTTTGCAGGATGCTAATTTTGTACAAGAAACTTTATGTAAAGCAGGTTTCGTCATTAACAAAGATAATTCTGTGTTTGTTCCTTCTCAGATAATTGAATGGCTAGGTTATGTATGGGATTTGCAAAATGGGTATCTTATGTTACCTGAAAGACGCATTCAAGGGGCGCAGCTTTGTATTAATGAGGTTATGCGCTTGTTTCCCAATGTTTCTGCTCGCAAATTAGCTCGACTTACAGGAAAAATTATTTCTATGGCTGCAGTTTTGGGGAATGTTTGTTTTTTGCAAACTAAAATATTTTATGTCCAGATTGAAAGTAGAGTCTGTTAGGACAAACCTATGAACATTACTCCAAGTCTAAGCACTATTTTATTTTGGCAGAATCATTTGTCAATCGACTGCAAGAAGAAACTATTTCAAGATTATTTGCTGGCTATGTTAGTTTATTCTGATGCTTCTAGTACTGCCGGAGCAGCTTATGTTGTCCGCTATGAAGAGACAGTTTCTCATAGAATGTGGTCTGATTCAGAAAAAGAGCAAAGTTCAACTTACAGAGAGTTGCTTGCGATTCATTATTCTTTGAACAGTTTTTTACAAGTTCTGCAAGGTAAAACAGTTGCTTGGTATACAGATAGTAAAAACTGCGTCAAAATTATCGAAAAGGGTAGCTCAAATCTACAGTTGATTAAAATGGCAATAGATATTTTTTCCGTTTGTCTGTCGCATTGTATATCCCTGGAAATGAAATGGATCAGTAGAGACTTGAACAAGGAAGCTGACCAGTACAGTAGAATTATTGATTATGACGATTACGCAGTAACAGATGAGTTTTTTAAGGACATAGATGACATGTTCGGGCCTCATACTATTGACAGGTTTGCAAATGATTACAATTCGAAGTTGCCACGTTATAATTCATTATTTTACACGCCCAATACTGAGCATGTAGACGCATTTTCTGTGGATTGGGGTCAAGAAAATAACTGGTTAGTTCCTCCAATTGTGCTTGTTCCCAAGGCTATAAATCATTTGATATTTTGCAAAGCTAATGGAACATTTGTTCTGCCTTATTGGCCGTCTAGTCCGTTTTTTCCAATGTTGTACGGAAAAAACACAATATGTAAAAATTATATCAAAGACATTGTATTGTTTAAAGAAAGCTCAAATATTTATGTTCAGTGTAGAAATAAAGACAACATTTTTGGATCTGATAAGTTTAATAGCAAAGTTATAGTTGTAAGAATTGAATGCAAGCCATAAATGTTCTATCATAGCTTATCGTAATTTTCTTCAATATTACAGGTTTCTTTAAATCTGAGCATTGGCTGGATGTGGAAAGATATTGTGGGATATTGTCGTCTGGCGGGGAACTACTCTCAGAAGTACAAGACGTTGTGATGTATAGTAAAGAACCTTCGACAGTGAAGAGTTATAAGTATTCGTTTAAGAAATTTAAACAGTGGTGCGAGTCGTGCAATTTGAGTTACTTGCCGGCTTCAGAAGTTTCAGTAGCATTATATCTTGTCAGTATTGTACAGACTGATTCAGGGAACTCTGGCAAGTCCAAGCTTAATCAAATATTCTATGCTATAAATTGGGCACATGATATTAATAATTGTAAAAACCCTTGTAATAATCAATGGCTGAAGTTGTGCCTAAGAGGTTGCATTAAAAAAGTTTCTATTCCGTTAAGAAGGAAAGAACCTATAACTATCGCCATATTGAAACAACTGATACTTAAGTTCGCTTCTGAGAATTGTTCCTTGGCAGATTTACGGATTATCACACTATTTGTTATTTCATTTGCTGGTTTTCTTCGCATTAATGAAGCCTTACATTTACAAAGATCGGATATCATTATTTATGACAATTACTGTTCTAATGACATTCGGAAATCAAAAACGGACGTTTTCAGAGATGGAAAACAACTGGTTTTAGCTAGAACTAATACTATAGCTTGTCCAGTCAAGATTTTGCTTAGATATTTTGAAGAAGCCAACATTCAAGAAAATTCGAACGAGTTCTTATTTAGATCCGTTTCATTATGTAAAAAATCTGGGAAACATATACTTAGAAGTTCTGTAAATAAACCATTGTCGTATACTAGAGTAAGAGAAATTTTCAAAAGAATGTTAACTGATATTGGATTAGATGCCAAATTATTTGGCTTGCATTCATTTCGTTCAGGAGCAGCTTCGATTAGTGCTAATAACAGAACTAATGATAGATTATGGAAGAGACATGGTCGTTGGAAAAGCGATATGGCCAAAGATGGCTATGTTAAGGATACTTTGCAGGACAGGTTGTCAGTGTCTCTGAACCTAGGTATATAAACAGACAGTAAAAGCATTGGATGTTAATTGGACTATTGTTTATATTGCATTGTGTTTTTGTTTTGTTTGTTTGTTTTTTCAGATATAAACATGGATATTAAATAAGCCTGAATTGCGTTGTCTTGACATCGTTCAGGTTTTATTTGACTTTTGTAATTGCTAAGCATTATATAAATAAATTTTGTTGATAATTATTTGTTGAAAGTCTATCCATTCCATTTGTCTTGGTTTTTACTCAAGGAAATTTAATTTTTCTTTCAACTTCAAAAAGATTTAGATTTAAGTTTGAATTGATTATCGTTTAAACGTATGTTAGATCTATTCTATATCTAAACCAGTTCTCTCGCGTTAAACCTAGTCGAGTTCGACTGTTCGTAGCTTTTATATGTAACTTAAGACAGAATGATTTAATGTTTATTTCATTGAAATCATGTAACCTAGCGAATGCTTCGTTAGCATATTGAGTGTTTGTTAATAGATTTATTTAATTGATTGATCGATTAATCGGTTGACTGATTGACTTGATTGATTTGGTTGAGTGATTTATCTATTGATTGATTGATTTATTGATTGATTGATTCATTGATTGATTCATTGATTGATTGATTGACTGGTTTGCTGATTGAGGTATGTTTAATTGATTATTGATTTATTGATTTTTTAGCTTCTAACCATGTGGTTAGGTTGTTGACCCAGGAAGGGTATGTGTTTGTTAGCCCTATTGAGGGTGTTTGACCTGAGATGGTCTGTTTTGCCCTATTGAGGGTGTTTGACCTGAGATGGTCTGTTTTTGCCCTATTGAGGGTGTTTGACCTGAGATGGTCTGTTTTTGCCCTATTTAGGGTGTTTGACCTGAGATGGTCTGTTTTTGCCCTATTGAGGGTGTTTGACCTGAGATGGTCTGTTTTTGCCCTATTGAGGGTGTTTGACCTGAGATGGTCTGTTTTTGCCCTATTGAGGGTGTTTGACCCGAGATGGTCTGTTTTTGCCCTATTGAGGGTGTTTGACCTGAGATGGTCTGTTTTTGCCCTATTGAGGGTGTTTGACCTGAGATGGTCTGTTTTTGCCCTATTGAGGGTGTCTGACTTAGCAGTCGGATTTTGTAAATCCGACGGTCAAGTCATTGTACAGTTTTTGCCATTAATTAATTTGACAGTGTTTGTAGCTTTTTTAAATTCGATTTTTGGCAAATACTGTAGGTTATTTCAGGTTATCTGTATACAGCTTCCTACTTGTTGAAGGACTGACATGACAACTCAGTTTTCATGATTGCTAGAGCAGCCGATGCTTGAGATCGACACATCAATTTGTTAAAGGTAAAATGTATCAAGGAAATTTCTCTCTTTGTTTTGACTCGATTTAATTGCTGGCAAATACGAAACCTTATTCCTAAATATGGTGTTGTTGTTGTTTGTGATGTATAGAACATTAGAGAATAATTGATTTACTCACTCTAACAGAGTGAGTAAATAAAATTATTCTCGTTTGGGATATACATATTTTCCCTGGTGTTTAGTGAAGTAAATACGGTTTTATGTTTATTACGGTAATGATGTGTTATGATTTGGCGGGAGAATTACTCGAGATTTCGAGGTGTAAAGGGTATATAAGCCAATACTGTTACTGTATCACCACTCGAGGTTTTCTTATTTGCCAGCGATGACCCACCCACCCACCCGGCGGTTTGCTTTTGCTGTAGGTTTTGGGCTTTTTAATTCGAAAGTGGTACACTTTGATTGAAGGAAATATATTAGGTTTATATGTTATTGAATAACGAAGAATATTTAACATGTTATTGAAGATGGTTCCCTTTTAAATGTTAAAATTGTTAAGAATTTAGCACATTTATTGAAGATATATTTTGGCATGTTTAATTCTTATGTTCTTTTATTAAGTTTAACTGTCTTTATACATCCTTAACTAGGTTCATACAGATGATACTTGAAAAGTCTTAAAGGGAGGTAACTCGTTGGCGAACTACTTATGTTATTTGAATTGATAACAGTATTTTTTATCGTCGACGTCAGTATATATTCGAGAATTATAATAATTTTTAATAATTCTAACAAATGTTTATTCAGGTTGCTTTTTTATGATATACATTATACATGTTTATTGAAGGTGCTTCATCTTAACGCTGTTAAGAATATTTTATTCAATTCTGCTTTAGTCTCTTTCCAGGACAGAAAGAAGTTAACAACCTCAAGGCGACAGAATCAGACGTTACAAGAGCGCATTTACCGCTTTATATTTCTTGTATTTAATTGCTGGCAAATACGAAACCTTATTCCTAAATATGGTGTTATTGTTGTTTGTGATGTAAAGAACATTAGAGAATAATTGATTTACTCACTCTAACAAAGTGAGTAATATAAGATAGAAGAGACGATTGTATCTTAATAAAGTTAACTTTCCGTTTTAAGACTGCGATGTTCATCGTGCAACATCTTACACCTTTTATATCTCACAGCTTGTTCGCTTTTCTAGAGCATGCAATGATGTTAATGATTTCAATGAACGTAATCTTTGCACTGCAGAAAGAAAACTTTTAAAACATGGTCATCGGTATCATAAATTAAGGAAACACCTTTGCAAGTTTTATCGCCGATACCAGATTTAATTCACAAATACAGGTGCAATTTAAAAATCACTTTTGCAACAAGGTATTTCACAGCCAGTTTTTATGGAGATTTAATTTATAAACTTAAGAAAATAAAAGGCAATATTATTTTCTCCTCCCGGTTATTCGAAAAAAACATCTGTTTATTCAAAAAGAAAGGTTTCCAACATGTTTTGTTTAATTTACTTGCGAAGCACTTCCCCTTAAGACGACTTGTTAATTAAACTTGTGAAATTATTTCAAGCTTTCATCAAAACCTCATTTTCACGAGATTATAAAACAATATAATGTGTATTTCCATACCAAAATATAAAAGCTATAGAATCTCCATGAGTAAGATAGAAAACCGTGAACTATTTAAACGACTTCAACATATAAGTAAGTAAGTAAGTAAGTAAGTAAATTGTTAACTATAGTGACATGTGTCATAAATGTGCAAATACACATACAATACATATATAATTATCATTAAAATTATCTGTTACTGTCAACACTCGGCCAAACTGGCCTACATGTCACTTTAAACTGTATATACATGTAAATTTGAATAATCAAACATATAATTGATTCACGATGGGACACAAGTATTTAATATTGTCCATACTGGAAGGCGAGCCCGTACGGCGACAGCGCCTAGCAATGCAATTCCAATTACTACCGATTGAGCTAGCCGGGACAACCCCAACTATAGGTTGATCGGATAACCCTGATAGTCTTCACTGGATGACACCGTTCACTGATTTTTCACTTATACCAATAATGATAATACATATACGGGAAGAATTTCCATGACATTTTTACATTTTACCTTCATTGCTTTTAGGGAGGCTGTGCATTCTGGATGTGGTCTTTCCTGATATTCATATTTTCACTATTATATTTCATTTTTCTATTAAACGGTATATAGTGTTTTTACCAATTTTGACTATGGGTTATATTTTTCCAGCGATAGTCAGTGGATGCTTGAATGTCGTTTGCTACACCTTTTGATGTCACTTTAAATTCATCTGCCAAAGACATGCGTTCGCAAAACTGGGCTTGTGTATTAATAATCAGTTATCTCAACATAAATGTCATCTGTTAGACTTTGTGATGTCATTTTAAACTCATCTTTCCCAAGACATGCGTTCGCATAACAGTGCTCGTGTATTAATAATCAGTTATCGCAATATTGAAATTCAACTATCTACAAAGGAACCGCCCCTGCCTAGTACTGAAACGTTGACCTTAGTTTATGATAGACAAACCTATTTCTATGACCTACATTGAAACACGACTCATATCTAAATATATTATAGAATTTAGTGATGTTAGCGTTTTAAAGTACTCGCTATTGGTGCTCTCGTACAATGGAGTTTGCAGGTAACGTTTACTTATGAACTTATAAAGCGCTGTCGCCGTACGGGTTCGCTTCCCAGTAGGGCCAAAATCATTTTGTTGATTTGTTGAGAAACTATTTTATTACACTTTGATACTTTTATTTGTAAAAATTTTGAGTGCGTTTAAATCTGGGCCTAGAGCCGTGAACAGTATTGTGCGCTCCCATTACTGCTCACTAACAGGCTCAATCGAATCGAGCCTGCTCCAATATTTTCATATGTGTCGTCTTCGTTGGCTTTGAAGGCTCTCTGTACATATATTTATTTATACCTTTTTATACTTCTACATTGTATTAATGCGCATTGGTTTAATAACTTTATATCAAAGTTTAAAGTACGAAAGTCTGGATACTATGGTTGCATTACTTTTCGGGGCCATAAACTTTCCTGTTATCAGTAAAATGGCATTTTTGAGGATACTTTAATTCACGGTTTCAATTTCTATATTGAAATCACTTTAATTTGCAACTTTATATTTGGTAGCAGTTTAGTTAGTTCTTGTATTGGCCTACATACGAAAACACAAATCAATACCCCATGAATAATACCGTAGTAACCCTATGATTTTGGACAGGTATAAGTAATTAAAATTATGTGTGTCCCAATATTTAGGGTTTCCCAAAAATAAATTGTTAAAAAACACATGGGCACCGAAAAAAATGATCCTAAAGGGGTCCTAAAATAAAACGATGCAAAAATATTAATATTAAAAAAGGTGTCCCAATAACTAGGGTGTCCCAAAAATTTGGTTAATTACGGTAATGAGTTTAAAGAATCGTACCATAACACAATGATTATGGTAAGATCGTTCGGCAATGAGATAAGGTTAAATTTCTGCCAAATACCTGATAAGGGTTTAAGACTGATAATATTTCTGATTTGGGTCATGTTTATATAGGTTTATTTAAGGACGTGTTTATAAATATAATAGGTTAACGATAACTATACATGTGCCAGACAATCGCGTTTAAATATACGGTTTATCAGCAAACTTTCTGATTTACTGTAAAACAAGTTTTCTTCGCGTTGGTTTATTTTCACTAATATTCGCGAATCGCTTACCTCGCGAAGTTATAAATACCGCGAATACATGATGATTTTCCATAAAAACGTATATCTCAAAAACGACATCGCGAATTTATAAATACGCAAATAAAAAAGCTGTTTTTTACAAAAATCGCGAAAGATTGACCTCGCGAAATTAAATTTTACAGTAGTCAAAATCTTTAGACGAGTTTTGGTCACTGGAACATTGTTTATTTCGTACTCATCGGCCATAATACTACAAATTTCAATTTAAATTAGATTTTTCAATTAGAACCAGCAAATGAATGCCGTAAACATCTGTTGCCCCGCAACACTTCAAAAGAAACCCATCACATTTTCTGTTAGAATGGAGGCTCAAATCGGAATACACTGCGTTCACTACAAAATTAGCTGTGGGTTCATTCTCCTTGCGGATGTTTAACATAACAGTACTTTTTCTGAAGATTTGAAGAGTACATGTAGCAATGAAACAATAACAAAAGGCGTGGTTAAGATTACAGCAACGAAAAGGCGTGATTAACTACGAACAGCGTTCTGTCAATCAAACTTTCCTGCTTCTTTTCGAAGGAAATATCTGTCGCCGCGCCACACGTTTGATGTTTTCGTTGCAAGCCAAAATCTAACTGAAATCGAAATTTATAGTATCATTCTTGGTTATATAAAAAGAGTATTACATGTACGCGATTGCTACTTATCAATCAGAAATAATTATATACTTGATATGTTTATAATAATTTTTATAATAGAAAAGGAAATTGTAAACCCAATGAACACGCAAACCAGATTATCGATTGTAACTGTAAAATGTATGGATTATAACTTTTTTTTCTTTACAGTTGTGTTTTCAGCAACTTCACCAATACAACTTGTACTTGTTGTGTGATATGAGAACCTGTATGAGAATAGGTTGGTGCACCCTAGAATCTAGTTAAAAGCCCCAGTGGCAATCTGTTTTGCCACTGAACGTTCCAAGGCGGTATCCGAAAACGGTTCTCTTTTTCGTTAATTGTTTGTGGCGTACTATTTGAATTGACATACTTATAACAAACATGTTCTCTGTCTCTCTCTTCCTCTATTCTTTTTCGCTGCGTGGGGAGGCTGTGATTTGTGAGTGTGGCGATTCCTGATATGCATTTATTACTGTTTTCACTTCATACTTATATTTGTTGAGTTATGCTACAGAAAAAAGTAAAATGTTTACGAAGATGAATAAACTTATTGTATTGTATTATTCAGGGCGACTAGTCCTGCACTGCGGCATTGTAGTACTCTGTATTATTGCAGTTAGGTCAGGTAAGAATTTGAATTTTGATTTTCCTTTTTTTTAAACACACGTGCACGTTGATGGAAAAGAGTTTTCTAAGTTACTGTAGAACTGGTTTTATTCGCGTTAGTTTTATTTTCGCTAATATTTCGCTAATATTCGCGAATCGCTTAGCTCGCGAATTCATTAATACCGCGAATCGATGAAGTTTCATATATCCAAAAAAATGTGTATCAAAAATAGCACCTTTAAATAGAACTGTTAATCACTTCAAACGCCACAAATAATACCTTTTCGGCCACCATTAATTTATTTGATTTAATTATTTAAATATATTTGGAATACAAAATATAAACGACTGGCGATGTCGCGAATTCATAAATACGCGAATAAAGAAAATAGCTGATTTTGACAATTATCGCGAAATTTTGACTGCGCGAAATTTAAGCGTTTAACAGTAACTAAAATTGGTTAAAACTGCGGAATACCATTTTGTTTTGGTTTTCTGTTATAACTGGACTACAATTTAACATAACTTTCTTTTCCAGTTATGAGATGTGTTTGATAAAAACGCTTAGTTAAAAAGAAACAAAATGTTTTTCTATTTTGGAAATACCAAAGCTTTTACAATTTTTTTTTATAAAAATACATACAAGTTACACTGCATGCCTTCCCAAAAATATTATGCAAGCACTAACATTGCATGTCAAACATGTATATAATAATACATGTAATTATTTATTTTTGCAGCAGCCTGCATGGAAAAGGCAGAATACAATAGTAAGTTTACTTATGGTTTGTATGTTGGTGCATGAATTACTCCAGGGCGACTCATTACACTAGATGTAACGACATAATGAAATCGAGGTAACTGACAGAAGTAAAAGGTCATTTGAAAATGATCATAAATCCCATGGTTTTGAACCTGTTCAGCGCCAGTAGAGCACTCCGGAGAATGTAAGTAAAACGTAGCGATAAACAGGATCTGGTTTGAATTGCATTGTAACTGTCCAGCGGACGATCCCGAAAAGTAGTAATAGTACATAAATATGGAATATTATAACAGTATCCCTTCTGTAGGTTCGTATTATTTGAGTTGTGTATGTAAATAAAATCACACGAGACCGAAGATTGAGCGTGATGTGATTTACATACGCAACGAGAAATAATACGAACCTACAGACTGCAAACTGGCATAATGTTCCTTTTATTATATACCCTTCTCGCTCTAAAAGAAAAAAAATAAACTTAACAACAAAATTTTAATTTATAACGTGGTTTACATAACAGTAGAAATAAAAATAGTAACGAGATAGTAAATTTATGAATGGCTTGGAAAATTTAGGAATGGCGCAAAAATATCGTAACGGTTGTAAAACGGAAACGGAAATTTCCTTATGTGCCGGAAAATTACGACATTATAGTGTGACGTAGTATATGACGTCACACAGAACATGGGAAGCTGCAAAATAAAGAATTGGAAAACGGATATTGTCCAATACGGAATTATGAATCTGACAAGTTGTATCAATTTTGCGGATTAACGCTGCACTATGCTAAAGTCACTCATGGGTATATAATAAAGTTTCATCTAATAGTACCACTCACACCTTAAAGAAGTAAATGACCTTAAAAATTCCGTTTCTCATACGATAACCTAAAATAGTTTTTAAGACTAAAAGAACACACCCAACTCGAAACAAACGAAGACCTGAACACAGTCATTTTATGCCAGTTTTAGTTGTATTCCCGCTAAGCTCTTTAAAACCTCAACAGGCATCTCAAAACAATATATTACCAAGTAATATAAAGGGAGGGAGGGTGAGCGAATGCCGACTTGTTCACCACTGTATAGAAAGCCTCGAATGATGTACACAAATAAAACTAACTATTCAATATCCTAATGGCACGAGATACACGCACTTTTTCCCTCCACACTGACCAATACCGTTAAGTGTGTATTATTCGAAACGAAAATGATTTTATTCATCCAAAGTTATAACGTTTTTATAGATCAGTTACAATATTAGGTTTCCTGTAAATGAGACAACACAAAGTAAAACAAGGAAAAACAATCATGTCAGAAATAATCAAACTTGGAAAACACAGCCGCCTCAAAATACAGCCAAATCAGAGAAAAAAGAGGCATGGGTTCATTAATTTTTTAAATATAACAACACAAACAATAAACGGAACAGGGAACCTGTGGGGTTACCGCCTTGGATCGGTCAGCAGCATAACAATTCAGTCTGCGTCTTTATTGTAAAGTTTACAATTAGAGTTCAAAGGATAGTGTTTGCTGCATAACATATGAACCTTTGTAGGATTTTTATGAAACTTTCATCAAATATTTATCTGATTTTAACGTGCTGGTTCAAGGTTAAAGTCAAGTTATTGTCAATCGTTTGAGCAAAAATGAAAACTAACCATTTTTTATTCAAAAATTGTGTTCGGTGATGCTTTATTTTATACTTCATTAAATGTGTGATATCTCACACATTAGATTTGATAAACATGATATAGCGAGATGTTGTCAAGATAACCACTTTTTTTCTAAATAGTGATGAGGTCGATAATTCCTAACATTAAAGTCTCAAACTGATTTTTTGACAGTCAAAAAACACAATCTTTAAAGTTCACTGATGCAAAGAAATAAGATACAGTTACATAAATATCCGTTTATGCAAATTAACTCATTTTAAATTAAAAATCAAAATGATCATAGTTTTCCACACCACACAATGATTTTGTTTGTAAACCGATTGATACCGAACCAAAATAGTCAAAGTTAAACATGCTTGTGATCAAATTACTCCAGATATTTGCTTTTACTGGCGTTATTAATTTCATAGGAGTTCTCCATGTTAGTTTTCATTTTGGCGCAGTATATTTCGTGTCCGTTCCCTAACTTCAAGACCATTGAAAGGAATTTTATCAAATTATTGCCGAATATTCATTGTTGAGATGACGAAGCTGAAGCACACAGTAGAATCGAAACAATGGTTTAAGAAATGCATTTTGTATCCGCTCCATATTAAAAACATTTTATAAAACATTTGTGAATCTTTATAGTTAGATTAAGAAAGACCTTTGTTTTAACCGTGCTGGCTCAAAGTTAAAAGCAGAGTTTACAGGTTTAAGCCACATATGTTGACAAAAATGAAAAAAAAATGGTATAAATTTAATAAAATACAGTTTTTAAGACTAATAATCAGACAAACGTTAATTAATAAACACATTCTTTAAGCTTATATTAACCTGCGATTTGCAACTCTCGAAGCCATAATTACAAATAACAAAGTTTGTGGGTTTTTTTAAAGAAAAAACGTCGTTTAATAAAACCTGATTTTGAAAAAAAAATATCTTTTGATATTTCCAGTATAGAATAGCACGGAAAGCGCCACAAAAGTTATACTTTTGTACGTTTCAATCTGCTTCACTCCACCGCCGTTACGCCGATTGTTTTCTATCTTCTTTGTTCCTTTGACCTCACAGATCTTTGTACAAATGATAGTGTCTCTAGCTGGGAGCGAACCCGCACCGTCACGGCGACAGCGCCTAGCCATGCAATTCCTGCGACGCAACCACCTGAGCTTACCGGGACAACGTCAAAAAAAAACCGTTGATCGGATAGCCCTGATATACGTAACAATCACTGCATGACATCGGTAACGGGTTTATTTACTGATAACAGTACTGACTAAATGTACGGGGAGACTTTTTACGGCCGCCACACTGCACAAATAGCGCTACTGTGAATTTCAAATGATAGTGTCTCTAGCTGGGAGCGAACCCGCACCGTCACGGCGACAGCGCCTAGCCATGGAATTCCTGCGACGCAACCAACTGAGCTAACCGGGACAACGCCAAAAAACGTTGATCGGATAGCCCTGATATACGTAACAATCACTGCATGACATCGGTAACGGGTTTATTTACTGATAACAGTACTGACTAAATGTACGGGGAGACTTTTTACGGCCGCCACACTGCCCAAATAGCGCTACTGTGAAATTCAATTGATAGTGTCTCTAGCTGGGAGCGAAGTAAACAACAAAGACATACTTTTTCAAATAATGTATATATTGTATTCAGCACTTGGGCAAAGCTTACAGAAAGTTCTTCACCGTATCCGATACATAAAAAGATCAAACATACGTCTTATAACTTGCACTGTTACCTTAAAACATTAATTGGTTCCAATCTGTGATCATATCATAAATGCTGTTTACATATACACCATATAGTTTCCCCGTACTAAAAAATGTGTCTGTAAGCGTTGAATGCCCAAAGCTGAATGACCATACATAAACGAACATTACCCACGACAACTCGTGCATTAAACCAGTGAACAAAACAACTTTTGATTGGTACATTCAAAAGATCTTACCCAATCAAAGGAAAATATTTTCCGCCTAATTCGCTTCACTCAACCGGCAGAAAATACATTTTCATTGACCTCACAGATCTTTGTACAAGTAAACAACAAAGACATACTTTTTCAAATAATGTATATATTGTATTGAGCACTTGGGCAAAGCTGAACTAACAGAACGGGAAAACTATACGCTGTTATACTATCTCAGCAATTATATCTCATTTATATTCAAATCAAGCTTAGATATATCTAAAATCGGTCTTTTAAAACTATTTAAAAACACCACAAAGTATTTCAAAGCTTGATACAAGCTCAATATTCGGCCATTTGAAAATAAATGTTCTAAGTTAACAACTGGAGATATACATGTAACAGTTCTAACAAGCGTAAAGCGAACAATTTTCGCTCATTCTACGTCTATATAAACAGCTGTCTTACTCACTAAATAAAACTATAGATGTAATGGAAATGAAATACGCTGTCCGAATCCCTTATATTCAGTCGTTCCTCACTTCTAAGCCTGATACCAAACATGCACAAACAGTATTCTAGATGTCACTGGCTCTTTCATTTTAGGAGATCCACGTTGAAGCCTTTCTTATATAATTCTGACCAACATTGAATCAGTTGGGGATCACATTCCATATAAATGGATTTAACACAGTTTTAAATGATTAAAAAACAACAATAACATAGATGAATTTGAATATTGCACAATTGCCCGTAAATACCAAATATAAAAGCTTAAATTGGAAAGATGTCCTTTTCACCCAAAGAATTGCTCGATACCCATCTATTCCACCTGATAAAACTTCTTTAATAACATTTGGTGGTACTGTATGCACGAGCGTCCTTCAGTATGTCTGGGATCCAAGGCACCTTGCCGGCCAGAATATTTGATAAACTATGCACATCGTCCAGATACCACTGAAAAAAAACAGAATTGCATGAAACGATTGTCAGCATTAAACATAGCGTAATTTTATACAGATTCTACGATGATGATTCTCGTATTATAATGTATGTGTGTCAAAGCTTATTTTTGAACAACAACTTGCCATTCGATCTGCACCATATCCGTCTAACAAGACACATATCTTTATAAACAATCAGCAAACTCCCCAGTCTGCCGACCCTCACTTCAGACAACCACAAAAGCAATCGCTCCAGAAAAAATTCATAGTTACTAAGAAGGCGCTTATTAAACAACAAATGCTACCAAAGCTTAATCACACAAGCTGCGAACTTCCAGTCTGCCCAAATCTTGCCTCAGACAGTCACCAAGACAATTACCCCAGACCTAACCACAACAACAAACCACCAATACAACAACACATGCTGTCAATGCTTACTCGCATGAATGACAAACGTCTAGCAGTTATTAAAGCAGCTGCGCATTTACCATAAACTGTTTAAACATTATCAAGGCTTGTCTGGCTTAAAAGGACCATGTATGACGTCCAACAACCATAATGGCAGCCACGCCTTCACATCAAGTAGTTTAAAGACATGAATGCTTGTCTGCATATAAAAGACCATGCATTACAATTTTAACGACATCTATATCTTTACTATGAATATTTAAAGCATATTATCAAGACGTACACGCATAGAAGACTATCCTATTATGTCATATACCCACAAATGTATCTACCAATGTACTGTACGTATTTCAAACATTATTAAAGCTGGTCCGCCTCTATAGACCGTGCCGTAAGTCCAGCAGCAAATATAAAGGCAGTTAGGCATGCGCCATACATAGTATAAATAATATTTTCCAGACTTGTAAGCCTGTAAAAACTACCTATTACGCCTAGCAATTATAAAGACAGCCAGCCCCCACCATACATAGTACAAACATATCAAAGCTTGCCAGCCTATATACCATTACGTCTAGAAAATTATAAAGGCAGCCAGCCCCAACCATACATAGTACAAACATAATATCAAAGCTTGCCAGCCTAAATTTAGAATCAGTATTGAGCCGAAACAAGACAAAGTACCTACTATGTATTGGTTACCTAAAATGCATAAAACACCGTATAAAGCAAGATTTATTGCTAACTCTAGTTCTTGCACTACTACTAAATTATCCGTGCTCTTAACATCTTGTCTTACAGCTATAAAAGAACACGTAATTAGGTATTGTGATAAGGTTTTTTAAACTTCTGGCAAAAATTTATTTTGGTCGATTAAAAATTCAAATGACGTTTTGAAAAAGCTTAAATCAAATAATTTTCGGGCGTTCTGTTTGTCTACTTATGATTTCTCAACATTATACACTTCGCTCCCTCATAATTTAACAAGAGACAAACTAACCAGTCTCATTGAAAAAACGTTTGCTAGAGAAAATAAAACCTTCATCGCTTGTAATGAACATAGGGCATTTTGTACAGATGGTTCTTATACCTTATGGACTTGTCAAGACCTTACAGAGTCGCTAACTTTCTTACTGGATAATATTTATGTTAGATTCGGTACCTCTATTTATAAACAAGTAATAGGCATCCCAATGGGTACTAATTGTGCACCCCTTGTTGCTGATCTGTTTTTATACTGGTATGAAAGAGACTTTATGTTATCTCTTTCTACTGAACATCAAGATGATATAATTACAGCTTTTAACAACACCTCGAAGTACCTTGATGATTTATTAAATATAGACAATAACCATTTTCCATTACTGGTTAATAAGTTTTATCCCAAAGAACTACAACTTAACAAAGCGAACGCTTCAGAAAAGCAAGCAAACTTTCTCGATCTAAATCTGTCCATTGAAAATGGTTATGTCACTGCTAAAATTTATGATAAAAGAGATGATTTTAATTTTAAAATAGTAAATTTTCCGTTTTTAGACGGCGATGTTCCCCGTGCAACATCTTATGGGGTTTATATCTCACAGCTTGTTCGCTTTTCAAGAGCTTGCAACAATGTTAATGATTTCAATGAACGTAATCTTTGCATTACAGAAAAACTTTTAAAACAAGGTTATCGGTATCACAAATTAAGGAAAACCTTTTGCAAGTTTTATCGCCGATACCCAGATTTAATTCATAAATACAAATGCAGTTTAAAATCACTTTTGCAACAAGGTATTTCACAACCAGTTTTTTATGGAGATTTAATTTATAAACTTAAAAAGATTAAAGGCAGTGTTAATTTCTCCCGGTTATTCGTAAAAACCATCTGTAAATTTAAAAAGAAAGGTTACCAACATATTTTACAGCGCTCTGCAGGCCTGGTGATTAACCCTTCTACAGTTGATCAGTATGCTTACCTCTTTGGTTGCACGACGGTGGCAGGGGTTTAGGAGTTATGAAGGTTATTGGGGAAATCTTTTCTTAAAAGAGCCTTGAAGCTCGATTTGTTTCTTTTATCTCTGTCATCGTGTTCTTGCAGATTTTACTCCAGGAGCTCTGGTCTCGGTAAGATCATTGAGTACCCCTTTCGGCTTTGCAATGCTCTTAGCTTCTTATGTTTTATATGTTTGTGTGCTTTTGCATGCAACATTGTTAAGCAGATAAGTGGGTTGGAGTCTTTTCACCAAGACAACTTGTACTTGTTTTGTGATATGAGAACCTGTTGGGGCAAATGTGAGGTTGGTGCACCCTAGAACCTGGTTTAAACCCCCAGTGGCAATTTGATTTGCCACTGACCGTTCCAAGGCGGTAACCCCTCGGGTTCTCATTTTTGTTAATTGTTAGTGGTGTCTTTTTTGAAACTGATTATTTTATTAACCATGCTCTCTCCCCCTCTCTTCTTCTTGACTATGTGGGTAGGCTGTTTTTTCTGGAAGTGGCGATTCCTGATATGCGTATTTCACCTTTATATACTATTACGTCTAGCAATTAAAAAGGTAGCCACGCCCACACACACATAGTACACAATTTATCAAGGCTTGCCAGAATATATACTATTACGTCTAGCAATTATAAAGGCAGCCCCGCCCACACACACATAGTACACATATTATCAAGGCTTTCCAGCCTATATACTATTACGTCTAGCAATTAAAAAGGTAGCCGCTCCCACACACACATAGTACTCATATTATCAAGGTTTGCCAGCCTATATACTATTACGTCTAGCAATTATAAAGGCAGCCCCGCCCACACCACACATAGTTCACATATTATCAAGGCTTGCCAGCCTATAGACTATTACGTCTAGCAATTATAAAGGCAGCCCCGCCCACACCACACATAGTTCACATATTATCAAGGCTTGCCAGCCTATAGACTATTACGTATAGCAATTATAAAGGCAGCCACGCCCACACCACACATAGTTCACATATTATCAAGGCTTGCCAGCCTATAGACTATTACGTCTAGCAATTATAAAGGCAGCCCCGCCCACACCACACATAGTTCACATATTATCAAGGCTTGCCAGCCTATAGACTATTACGTATAGCAATTATAAAGGCAGCCACGCCCACACCACACATGACACACATTATCAATGCTAACTAGCGTATTAACTGCGATATATGTCAAGTAATTATAAAAGCACCCAGCCTACACCATATACAGTACACATTATCAAGGCTTGCCAGTTTATAGACTATTACGTCTAGCAATTATAAAGGCAGCCACACCCAACCACATTTAGTACACATAGTATCAATGTTTGCCAGCCTATAGACTATTTCGTCTAGCAATTATAAAGGCAGCCACGCCCAACCAAACATAGTACACATATTATGAATTCTTGATAGTCTATAAAGACCAGGTATTATGTATAGCAAGTCTGAACACTGCTAAGCACGAAACAAAAACACTGTTTTGAATTGGGCAAGACTTGCGATCGGTTTATTTACAATGAAGTGTTTACAACTTGTATTTCTTATATACAATTTTATAACATGTAAAATAAATATGTATATCTACTTACAATCTTTACTGATTCACAATGCATATAAATGTACAAAAAACATACATTCGTTACAATTATCATATACATGACACTGACCCTTAACATTGAGAGTTAATTCGAAAGCCAGGGAAAAACCCAGAAATAAAACCTCACTGAACTTTGCCCAATGTAAAAAACTCTGGGAAACTGTACCCCCGAATTAACGCTAATGTAAGCTTCATGAAATCACTCGTTACATGACCTGCTATTAATCAAAACCAAATTCTTGTGATTTATAACATCATATAAGACTAGCATTTTAACCAGCTCATAGCAAATGCAAAATAACTGCATTTCCAACAATTCGAATTTGAAATAGAAACGATGTGAACCGACCGAAGTCTAGCGTAGAACTGACCACCAAGCATGACCTTCGTGCCTTTTCCCGCTCTTACCCGCCTGATTGACCACTGGTCACCTGATACATATCCCAATCACCCCTATTGTGCATGCCGTAATGTTAAGACATACGTTCTGTGTTATACTACGTAACGCACATAACTTTCAAGTCTGAACACTGCTAAGCACAAAACAAAAACACTGTTTTGCATTGGGCAAGACTTGCGATAGAACAATACAAAGGATAGATCGACCGCGTTCGAATTCGAATCGTTAAAATACAATACCACACTTATAGTTTTAATTTCTTAGTAATTAACAATTTCTTTTCCAAAGAATCGTCTACATAACCGTCCTTGGCCGTGTCTGACCTCCACCGACCATGACGCTTCAAACAACGCTCAGAAACCCCTCCTGCATTGGCAGCCTCCGTGGCCCCGCCAGCGCGCAAAGAATGCAAACCCAAATTTGAATCAGGCGCAACCAACTTTTTTTGAAACTACACATTCCCTAGTACGTGTATAATATACTAACTGTTCTGAAGTAACGACGTCCTTCTTGACTATGTGTTTAGAGTTCAAACGCTTGGCACATTCTAGCATAGATTTTACCAACTGGCTGTCCGTAGGGTCCTTTGAATCACTAATATTATGGTACCACTTAATACCGTAATAATCCGACTTCACCACACTGTCCGATTTCCCAGAGTCTATAAGTGACGATAAATACATAGCGACGTGAATTGGGTACGCTGGTTCACAGGGGAAGTGTCTCTCAGCACAAAAGTCTTTAAACAGCTTTACTTGATGGGAATATTTGGCAACCGTATTGTCCGACCTAGAAGCCAACAAATGGCCCGCCATACGATCGACAATGTTGTCTCTATCAGATATCGTTACACCCGCCTCATCGAATTTCCTTTCGAGCGTAGCTCTTAAACCAACACCTGAAAACACACAAAACTTAAATGACAATACACATTTACCAAACTATCTAAGTTTGTTTGTTTGTTTTTTGTTGTTTTTTTTAAACCAGTTGCATCCGCGCAATCACATTTTAACGCCAGTAATCTGAAACTCAAAGATTCATTAGCAAACATTCCATTATTAACACGCCCAGGCGTTAACGCTCCCAATACAGGCAACTCAAACACATTACTCGATTAGGTGTAGGAACTATCCAGTTCTTTTCACCCCGCCAACACTGCTTGAAGGCGTCTACGGCTTCCGTGCCTGGTACCCAAAATCTAGAATTAAAACGTAAACATTTAACATTGTAATGCGTAGCAAAACGATCTACTGTAAACGGTCCCCACTTATCGTTTAAATACTCAAATATGGACTGATCTATTGACCAGTCATCACAATCCTGACATCTACTCAAATAGTCAGCATGCACATTCTGCTTTCTAGGAATCCATGTTGCGGACAGACACACAACATTTTAACTACACCAATCATGAATAGATAAACATATCTCATGCACACCGCACACGTTGCTTCCAGATTCTAAAATATAAGACACATTCTTATTATCAATATATAGCGCTACCTCTTTGCCATGCACTATAATTTCATTACTACACAGTACCCTACGTACAGCCTCTAGCTCCCGCCACGTAGAGCTCTGACTAGCTTCCAGCTCTGTCCATGAGCCACTAACCTGTGACCCTACTACTGGGTTACAACTCCCATTGTGCGCTTCCGGGCACAAACCATTAGATTCACTTCCGGGAATCTTCTCTCTACATCTTCTCCACTTCCGGGGATATCCAACTACCAACTCCCTTCTTTGAGCTCTAAACGCATTGTCCACTTCCGGGGACAAGGCTCCCTCAGATTCACTTCCGGGAATCTGCTTTAAACAACCCACTTCCACCCCAGTAGGTTTATCTACACCGCTTTCACCTACTTTCGGAGGCAAACACAATCTCATATACTCATGCAATTCCTATGCACACAGTAACTGATCATTTTTACCTAAGTCTAAACTGGTTAACGATGAACCAATAAGCACTGTGTCTAAAGCAAACTGCTGTGTTTCCACGTTATTCATTGTTAAATAACCACCATATCCGACCGCACTAGCATCTGTATACATGCAAAAAGTAGCTACAGTACTTTCTCTTAAAACCTTGCCCTCTTTATTGAGCAATGTCGCATTACTTTGCCAGAACTCTAACTCAGCCACAGCTTCAGGGCTTACCTTAACCAGAGTGTTCCAACTCGCTCGTGTCAAAATACACTTGTACATATATCTACTCATTCTAGACACAATCTTACCAAAAACACTTTGTAGGGAAATTATTTGCCCTACCACGCCTGCCAAAGCACGAACATGAACAAGATTAAGTTGTCTCTAAAGAACTGAAACAACAAGGATGTTATTGACATTTCTAGTCTACCTATCCTTTCCTCTGAAATGAACAACCTATTAGAAACGAAATCTAGGGTATGACCTAACCACTACCCGTTTTTCATGGGTTTCCACGCACATTTTTCTTCTGCCAGAAGAAATCCAAATTCTAGCAATGACCCCCGTATAAAATTACTAGCAAAAATAGCCCTTTCTAGCCTCACATCTCCTCCTATTCCATCATCTAAAAACATGATAACTTTTAAGCCTAACGATCTCCAATACTTTTGAGGTACTCTTAGTGTTTTTGTAAATAAATGCCCAGCAACTGAAATGCCGAACGGAAGGGAATTATAAACATAATATTTAACCGTACCGTTATAAGACCAGCTACAACCGAGGTACGTAGTATGATCAGGAAATATGTCGATATGGTGATAAGCACTCTTTAAATCAAATGTAAAAATATATGAATTTATATCAAACAAACGTTCAGCCACTCTAATATCCTCAAATTTTACTTTAAACAAATGTAAACAAGGATTAATATGCCTGCAATCCAATACCAACCTTGGTTTGCCCGCTCTACTATAAGCTACCGTAAGTGGGTTTACAACGTGCGGTTTTTCCATAACCTGAGACACAACCCCTTTCTTTAACAAAGAAATAATTTCTGACTCTACAAACTCCGGATTATCTCTAGCCGACTTATTATTACGAATACAAGCTACTTCCGGCAAACCTTAAATGGAATTTTGTAACCATTTCTTACTACATCCAGGATATATCTATCATCCGACACATTTACCAAATGATCATAATGGGACTTTAAACGTCCTACCGGCGATACGGACTCCACTGTGCCCTTACTCTCTACAACCGCTACAGACTGTTTATCCGTGCTACTCTCGCCACATACATTATCAACCGCATTACAACGGCAAATATCCCCATTTCCAGACAGACTTAAACAAATGCAAGTACTTATCTTATTATTTTGCTGACTTGAACCCTGTGTACATTCGTTTTTCCAGTGACCTGGCTTGCCACACAAAAAACATAACCCCGGCTTCTGTCTCCCGCTCTGCTGCACTGATGTAACCGTAGCCGACGGCACTGTATCTCGTCGCTTATAAGGCCAACCCCGACGTGCCTTCCTAGCCTTCTCCGCCTTCGCCTTCTTGAGAGCTCGCGCCTCCGCACTATATATCTTCCTCTCATCCTCGCTGTCGCTAGCAATGGGGTTGCTCTCGTACTCGTTTACTACACGCCAACCAAGCTCTGAAGAGTCAGCCAACAAAATCATCTTTTACCGCTGCCTTAACAACTGTAGAGCTGAAAACATAAATCAAAACAAATAATCTAACGCTAAATACATAGCGCTTTACGGTATTCATAAACCTACTGACCGTGGGAAAAGCACATGCCACCTCAACAAAGGAATGTGTATACATATACACCCGGCACTGTAAGCCTAGCTAAGGCTAAATATTAAATAAAAGTTTATCGTACCTTCATCTAAAGATTGGTATGCAGACGCTAAGTCGTTAGCCTGAATAGACGTCTGCACGTCGTGTAACCTCTCAATTAACTTAGAGTTGCATTTAAATTGTTCCTCGTTACTCTTTCTCTTAAACCGCGGAGCGTCAAGCAATGAAACGGCAGAAGGTTTTGCACTTATCTTAGATATCATGCTGTTGATGTTGGCTAATAACATGTCGTTGTTCTCCTTAACAACCTCTTTCACAAAGCCGCGGATATCTTCACCGCTACCAGTAGCCATGTTGTAGACGTGGCAAACACGAAGCGAGTAGAACAAGAGAAGCGATAGAAACGATGTGAACCGACCGAAGTCTAGCGTAGAACTGACCACCAAGCATGACCTTCGTGCCTTTTCCCGCTCTTACCCGCCTGATTGACCACTGGTCACCTGATACATATCCCGTCAATTAAATACACTATCACCCCTATTGTGCATGCCGTAATGTTAAGACATACGTTCTGTGCTATACTACGTAACGCACATAACTTTCAATTATCAAGACAGCAAGATCCGCGCCCAAACCACACATAGTAGACACACTTAGTCTATCAAATCTTTATAGACTACGTATAATACGTCTAGCAGTTATAAAGGCAGCTACGCCTTCAATACACAGTGTCGACAAATTATCAAGTCTTGTCAGCCAAAACGAATTACGCGTATTTCATGTAACAGTTACACGACAATAATGTCTGTACTTTACTCGGTCAATTATTAAAAACATTACGCTTGATTCTAGCATTCTAGATTTAATATTTTCTTTTCCAATATGCCTATTCCTTGCTTACAAAATGTAGTTTTCTTTAT
Organism: Corbicula japonica; assembly: GCA_038501625.1. Lineage (NCBI taxonomy): Eukaryota > Metazoa > Mollusca > Bivalvia > Venerida > Cyrenidae > Corbicula > Corbicula japonica. The sequence goes on along the minus strand of JAZAYU010000018.1, from coordinate 3,256,159 downwards.
TGTTCATAGATCAATCATATCGATCACTAAAAATCTGCTGCCTTGATTCAATTATGACCAGACATTTTAATAATCCCCAAATTGCACCATCAAAACACCATTAGCCCTTTGCATTGCACTTTTTGTATATCGCACCCGCATAACAAACGGCAGGACATGAAACTTTTCGAGCCAAATTCAGTAAAAGCATCTGTGCTCGAGTATATGTCGCTCCCAAATTGGAAAAAGAATATGACTTACTTAAATATTGTGACTGAATTAAAGCCAGTCCAAACAAAGTTTCTGTTCAGCCACGTTCAAAATATTGAATAAAGTCCCCTAATCAATTTATAAACTATCTTGGAAGATAATAACTCATCCATTTACTACGGAATCTATTGCACGTCTAAAACAATGACATGGCAAAAACAAATTTTAAAAATATATAGCAATCTTTTGTAAATCAAACATAATTTTGCCATTTTATTTTGCAACACATTAAGGACTATGTTATTCATGAATTCTCATCATGGCTTCAAGAAAAGTCTGGTTATAAAAAAATGAAAATTACCAGTAATTTATAGTAATTTGAGCTTTTCCTTATGTCAAAATAAAAGAAAAGAGTAAGTGCTACAAAGAAATGAGAAAACAGATGAACAAAATCTATTTATTTTATGGAAAAAAGGACTTTAGTCAGTGTTATTTTCCATGCAAGTTTTCATATATTCTACAAAAAAGCAATTAAAAATAAATATGAAAGTAAGATAGTGCAGACCTCCTTACAGATGCACTAAGAGTTAAAATTTTATTGTAATTCTTATCTTAACTGAAATCCTCCCATTAAAATATCCATGTTTACTAAAATTCAGAAATCCACCATTGACAACTTTACACAAGAAAGTAGTGCAAACAGTAGGTAATATAAAGTATGGTGTCAATACTGGACACAGGTAATGGAAAGTACACTAAACATTACAGATAGTAAATTAAATGTAAAATTTATACTGAAAGTGTGTGATAACTGATAATGTTCTGTCTCAATTTTATATGATGAGATGCATAAATAATATATGATAATCCAAATAAAAAAACATATTCAAGCTGTAGCATGTGGTTATGCTCATATAATAAAACAAAAAGGTAGTAACTATGCTACAAATACCATTAATTTTATTGCCCGAATAGTGAAAAACGTATTTCTGTAGTATTAAATGTTGTAAAAATATAACATGTCATTGATTTTGTTTTTGATATGCTGCTATAAGCTTAACAATATCCAAGTTTTTGAATTACAAGTGTTATGAAGTTCCAGTTATTTCATAACATTAAAAGCTTATTATCAGATTATGGGATATGATTCTTGATTAAGTTTTGTCAAATAAAGATTTTCCACTTCATATGAACAGTACTCTCCTTTGTAAAGCACATGGTAAACTTCATTTGGTTAATGGTCTTGTCCTTTTTTATATCATGAATAGTGCCTACAAAGATGTTTTTGTAGGTCAAATACTTTAATGTATAATAAAAATTACTAACATCATATTTTAAAATGTGTAATCTTCAAGACATAATTTAATTAAGTATACATAATCACAAGCGTATGTGATCATTGCATGAAATGGAAACACGGAGCTCAATCGAAGCATAATTGTATTAAACGTGGTCCTTTCACGGACGCCGTACTTTCATATCACGAAAAAATCGTGGGTAATTTTTGTGTACACTAAGAATGTAAACAACGTTGACCCTCACTAGAAAATGGTAATAAACTATGTTGACGTACACGATCGCACAATATTTGTGAAGAAATGTGCATTTATTACATACACAAACTGTCATTGCAACAATAAACTCACCTAAAGTTTAAAAAAACAGCATTATTTCCTACTTTCACTTTACTTCCACGACCGGACGTTCAAAAAACGGAAGTCAAAGGGGAATAACACTGGAGAAAATAGTTCGCACGTGGCAACAAAATATTTCACACTTACATAAATAAAACCTAAACAATCAAAATGACTGACAGAAAAAATATAGTTAATATTATAAATTCATAAGTTATCAGTAAGTTTGCCAAAAAAATGCGATATTTTAAATGATGTTCGTTTCGCGCATTAACACAAATATTGGTGATTAGTCCCTTACTTCCGCAAAGCTGTGTTGATGAAAATGTTTTATTTACACATCAGAAATTTAAGGCAGATTATGAATGATCGACGAAAGATCAAGACGATCGATTGGTAGGCAACAAAATTTTAACCATTGTTCTCTATGATGGATTGTGTTTCTGGGGATGTCATGTTGTATTAACAACCCAAGAACGCGATTATTTTCGTGGGTGTCAAAACAAAGATGGACGCCCTAGTTTTTCTTGCAGTTTAGTGGGTTCGTTTATGGGATATAAGATATTTCAAAAATATATTTAAATATAAGTCTCAGTGCATCTACAGTAATATCGTGGCACTCCAAGTATGCTTTTACTTTCAGAAAATATTGGTCAGAGTAAAAGAAAACTTGCACAGAAAATTGCATATTTATTTCTGTATTCACATGTCATGTGCAACACCAATGCTAATATGCCTATGCTTAAAGGTTACTGGCAGTGAGATTTATAAAATATTATAACATTTTTCAACAATGCTCTTTTATATCTCAAGATTTTATACATTGGTGCCAACAGTACAGTTTTCTTATTTCAACAATTACATAGTCCTTAAGGCAAAAACATCGGTGCAACTCTCAATATCATGACCGAAAATTAATCATTATTATTCTGCTTTCATCGTATTTAACAAATTGTTTCCGCAATTTTTCCGCATTGTTTGTTCACATGCACTTAATAATAAAAATAAACGTGTCTGTTCCTTTTGCAAAATACAAGACCATGGCATTGTGCAAAACGGAATTATATACCAATTTCAATTACATCTTAAATGCAATAACGGGCTCTGATCTTTTAGCCAGAAAGTAATACTCTGCTTGAGCGTGTCAACAATAAACGCTTTTTATCCTACTCATATTCAGAATAATCATGCGTGAAATTGTCACAGTTATCTCTAAACAATAAAATCTATAAATAGAATACTCATCTGTCAAAGCGACACTTTCACTTTCTGTAAAGTGTGACATCAGATGTCTGATTCTGTTTGTTGAAAATCCCTGACGTATGTCATTCCTGTAGTACGACACTCTGCACATGTAAACCCACTTCCGAACGACTCCGTGATGTATTGCCGAAAAGATAAGGCACCTGCCGCCATCTGGAATCCGGTCGCACACTGTTGAACACCCCATGATTGAAATTGACGATTCCCAGCAGAAAGATTTGAAATAATTGTCTCGTCCTTTGAATCGCCGGCAAATGGATTGACTGGTTTTAATGCACAGTTTACCGGCCCCTTTATGAAATTTGTATCCAGTTTCTTCCAACATTTCGAAGTGTAGTCCAACTTTTTTCTATTTATCGCAATGTTAGCTAATAAGTCTCGAAATTCAAATCTTCTTGTTGATAATTTGGTCCAGTAATTTATTGTACAATATGAACTTTGTGTAACTTCGTGTATCCGCCATAGAAAAAAATGTGTCTGTAAGCGTTGAATGCCCAAAGCTGAATGACCATACATAAACAAACATTACCCACGACAACTCGTGCATTAAACCAGTGAAAAAAACAACTTTTGATTGGTACATTCAAGATCTTACCCAATCTAAGGAAAATATTTTCCGCCTAATTCGCTTCACTCAACCGGCAGAAAATACATTTCCCAGACCTATTTCGTGGCTCTCCTGACCGTTACAAAACTACTGCTGCAACTTTAAATCTAGAACTCGGCTCACGGAGGTTTTCATTAGCGTTGGCTCAATCATTTTTAGGTTAACTGTAGGTGATTTTCCAAGTTCGTGACCGAAATTTATAAAATCGTATTTCCAGACGATCTGGCTTCGACATTTTTGATGTTTTCACGTTGGTAAAGCTCTCTTAAATATTGACTGTTTTTTTTTAACCTCGAAGTCCGAATGACGTAAAATTTTGGTATGACATCATTCCTATACCGCGCTTTGAATTTGCGAAGATTGGCGCGTTTTCCACTTGTAGTTTTGTTTAAATTGACAGGTATATGCTTTAATATTTACACCTTTATTTCCACTGCTTCAATATCTTTTACCGGACGAGTGAAGGTCAATCTTCGATGAACACCGTTAGCCTTATCACCGCGCAATGTACAGGAATGCCCTGGTGACGTCATGAAATCCCCGCTATTTTTATAATTGTTGCTAATTTTAGATAGCTCTTCCTGGAATGTTGCTATTTTTAGATTCATTTGAGTGTTTCAACCAGGTTCTAAGGTAAAACACGCATGCTGCTTTATCCAGAGACAATAAAATAGTGACTCTATTTTGTCGTAGCATGATTATTTTGATTTGAGTAAATAGGCGGACCAGTCCAAATGCCAAACCCGGGGTAAGAAATGTTTTAAACAACATTTCGAAATTAGTAAAAAGTATATATTTTATATTAAATTTAGAAACAAAATGATACAATGAGGTGTAAATATAAGTAATAAATTTTGTGTTTGATAAGTTCACCGAGTCTTGAACGTCATTAGGGCTGGTTAAAGCACGCGTGGAGTCCTTCGGACTCCACACACTTTAACCAGCCCTAATGACGTTCAAGACTCGGTGAACTTATCAAACACGAAATTTATTCCTTAATAAAATACAATGGCAATGACGTGTGCCGCCTGCGTGTTACCATAGTAATTCTAATAAGCGACGCGCTTTTAAAAGTCGATTACATATTTGAATATTTTATCTCAGTTTGTTACGTTTGTGTTCTGATTGACTTGAGTATATAATTCCTTACGAACTGGTTTCAAATTAAAATACAATAACAAAAGTCTACGTTATTTTGGATCATCCCTCGTAATAACATGCTCATGCTTATTTCAGTTCTCCTTGCCCTTGTGCAGAATGACAGGTGCTTCTCTGCGGACAAGGGTAAGTAGAAAAAAGAAATTTGGTTATCCCAATCGTAGCCTGGAGTGATATTTTATCGACGTACTTGTAAAAGTTGTCATTGATTTTTATGCAGTTCAATATTATTTCATTTCTGTTTTGTATTTTGCTGAAATAACTAACATATCGACACAATGTTAACCATGAAATAACAGTTCTGCATATCTAGGTTAATGCTATCAAAATTAATATGGAAACACATTACTGCATAAGAAATTTACGTCGGTATAAAAGATGCTTCGATAATAGAGAGTTCGAGTTCATTCTTGTATTTGATATTAACGAATATTATTTTTTTTTGAAATTTTGCAGTGAAATGTAATAAGAAGATTAAAAAAACGGTGTCATTTAATTGGAGCTGATTTAATTTATGTTTCGTATAAACACAAAACATAAAGTATATGGGGGTCGTTACATCAAATGGTGTCTTCAGTTACACTTTTTAACATTGATAATATTGTGTACTAGGTTTTCGCTAGCGGCATTCAAATTGTAGAAAATCTGGCAAAGTATGCAATAAGCACTCCGTAAGTGTTATGATTAAAGTCAAAAAGAAATATTTGAAAACAACACATTTTCTCTATTTTAAAGGCCATTCTCAACTTTTAATTAAACAAGCTTGAAAGACATCAGTTGTAGCGAAAATGCTCATTTTGGTTAATTCTAATGCAAACATGCATTTATTTGTTACTATATTTAAATAATTATGAAATTAACAGTTATCACTGGTTATATATTATTTCATTTTATTTTCCAAAATTGACTTTATTTTAATTTGGACCAAATTATTTTAACTTATCTTAAAATCATTATGAAAAATGTTGTCTGTTACTCTTTATGACGTCATTGCAAAAATATACGTCTGAGGTTTTCAGTGTTTTAATACATTTTCCTGAGGTGCGCCCCAAATAACATAATTGTATTAATTCCTTTATGTTATTTCCAGTGATTACAATGCTCAATTCCCTGCCAGTCGATCACAACTGCAGAGCAGATGTTATAAACCAATTATCAAGTAATAAAGATTTTTTTTATCATTACATTAGCAGAGAAACAACAAAAACATAAAAAAGTTCATAAAGTCGGTTGTAAGCCAGAAGAGGCTATACGTTTTATTTGTTTAATTGCTGATATGGCTTTCAATAGACAATATCAGGAATAGCGACATAAAGAATTCAGAACAATTCATTATTTACATATTTAATGGTTAAGCATTATTAAACTGTAAAATAGTTTAAAAATGTTAGTGCCTCTAGCTGGGTACGAACACGCACCGTCACGACGATAGCGCCTAGCCATGCAATTCCGACGACGCAACAAACTGAGCTAGCCGGGAGAACCCCCAAAAAGTTTGATCGGATAGCCCTGATACCTTACCTTCACTGCATGACATCGTTATCGAGTTATTGTACTGATAACAAATATTTAAGTGCCTCTAGCTGGGAGCGAACCCGCACCGTCACGGCTACAGCGCCTAGCCCTGAAATTCCGACGACACAACCAACTGAGCTAACTGGGACAACCCCCAAAAAGGTTGATCAGATAGCCCTGAAATACGTTTCCATCACTGCATGACATCGGTAACGGGTTATTAAGTGATAACAGTAATGACTATATACACGGAAAAAGGTGAAAAGGAAACTTTAAGAGCCATCAAAAAAGACAAAATGAAAATATTGCAGGCTCGGTTTGTGGGCAGTAATGAAAATGCAAATTACTGGCCACACCACCTAGCCCCGGATTGAGCGCAACTCAATATTTACACCAATAAACAGTACAATTTTGTCCATCCCAAACGACGGTGTGCATATGGCGGTGAACATGGAGCCTTTATTGTGGTATTTTAAGATTAATACCGTTCCATGTTCAGCGGCGTATGTTCCCCAGATAAAATAATCGGTTTGCCTGAAACGTAAAACAATGGGCGCAACTAAACAAAATAGAATTTTGACAGGGGATCTTAGAATATAAATCCGGCATATCACAGACAACACTAGAGGAAATATTTAAAGATCAGGAAGTATATCCTTTGGGACGATTGAACAATATCCAAATCAATATTGGCTTTTCATGTAAGGATTTAGCATTGGAAAATCATTACGAGTTACTTTTAAACAGCTGTTACTGAAATGTTTCAATTTTTAGGCTCTTTTGCTTCAAATATATTAAGTGGAATAGATTATGTGATTAAAGGTGAATGCAAAATGCAGAATCGAAACCATAAAATGGCATTGTGACATTTACTTAGAAACTTTTAACAGTATTAACAATTAGCATTGTAGTAAGTCGATAATTTGTAAACAGTGATGATGAAAAAATAATTTTACTGCATTTAAACACGCATAAGGTTTAACAATCAGATGGGCCGCATAAAACTGCCAATGATAGCTAGTACAGTTGCACATGGAACGCGTGTATAATTATACAGTGTACAGTGGACATATGTACTACCAGTCGCATACAAGTGTATATTATTTTCTTTTAATAAACCACTCACGTGAAAGCCCAAAATGTGGTCTTGATAGGCAGGCGGTCTTTGTTCACATATGAACTTGTTCTCTTAATGAGTCAGTGAGACAAATAATGTGATCATTATCCACAAATGGTCTTGCGGTTATCAGAAATGTTGGACTAATCACTGCAATTTAGGACGCGTTATCAGTGTAATTTACTGTGTCACGTAGCAAGGCTGTTAAAGCTTCGGCTTAATTTGTTATGCCCACACAAAGTGGAAGGCATATAGAGTTGAAATCGTTCGTCCGTCTATACGTACGTCCGTCGGTACTTACGTCCCTAAATCTTGTGGCATCAACTCCTCCTAAACTATAACGCGGATTTCTTTCAAACGAGCACCGATGACCAAGAAGGATATGAAGATGATCGTAAAGAAAGGATTTCTTCCTGCGACCATTATTACAAGAGTTATGGCCCTTTGTTATGAACGATTATATTGCAGCAATGGGTCATCCGTGTCCGAGAACATTCTAGTTTACCCTTACGTCGACTGTGTAAGAATATTACATCAAATTTACTTTGTTTACAAATCTCAACAGTATAAATTGTAAACTTAAGTGATAGTTTACCAGGCACCCTTACATGTACAATTAATTCGAATAACAACTCTTCTATTTCAGTACAGTTTCACAATCAAGTTGAAACGCCAGCTTATTGTTATTGTAACTCTTCAAATCGACGAGGTAATTGTAAGATAATTTAATTTCAAGATAAACCTAGATTACTTTCGAATTACGTTTTTACGTTTATTTCCAAAGGCTTTTATATTTATGGGGCACGCCAAGGGAGAAACTATCTTCGGTTATATTTCTTGACTTTGAATTAATATTATTACACCTCACGTGATTAGTTTACTATATAGCGTAATGTGACGTCACGGGGAGATAATCGCTACTGTCACATATGCGACAGCATCATGTCACCCTCGCGTGGATCTAAAAATAAATATCTTGGAAATCCGATTACAAATTAACTTCTAACATTAATGTAATGTTAAGCAATTAATTTGGTCATAGTCAAGATCTCAAAAAAAAACAACACATGTTCGGTGTAATAAAATAAATATCACATCCCATTGGGGGAAACAGTACAAAATGTTAACCCTTGAGAAGGTAATGTCAACCTCGGCTAACGCCTCGGTTGACATTACTTCTCTCGGGTTAACATTTCGTACTGTTTCCCCCAATGGGATGTGATATTTATATAATACTATATTCGGAAAGAGCTTACACTTATCTTTTATTCCGTCGTAATAAAAATGTTATTGTGTTACATATTGTGTCAGCATGATGTCGTTTTTCAGCGAAATTAATATGAAGTAATGTCGTCTGCTCAACATTATGACGTCATTTCAAGAATTGTCGTTAACCTTCTGAACCTTTCCCCTTGACGCGCCCCAAATAATATCTTAGCAAGTATCTGCAAGCAACTGCGTATAATAAAAACATCTTAAATTTGTTAGGAAAATTAAAATTGGAGGATTGTTATTTTGTGGCGTGATTGAATAAAATAATACATAAATGTTAAAGGGATTTTTTCTGACGTCACATTCTCAGATCACGCGGTCGAGGAGTAGAGAGCAAAAGAGATCATGGGTTAGTATATTAATATCGATTTTAAATAAGACACTTCAAACAACAAATTAAAAAAAAAACTTTGGGGTTACTGCCTTACATTGGACAGTGGCAAAAGATTTTGCCATTGGGGTTTAAAACCAGGTTCTAGGGTGCACCATCCTCACACTTGCCCCAACAGGTTCTCATGTGAACAAACAAGTACATGTATAAGTTTTCTTGGTGAATTAACTTCAACCCTCCCATCAACTCATAGTTTTAAATGTGAGGCGAATATCGAATATTTTAGACATGTTAGAAAGCGTTTGCATCATTTTGTTTGAAATACAGTATATTGAACGGATTCAGCCATTAGTTTGATAAATTTCTTTCTTTTTTCCATACCATACTAGAACATGACCAACATCCAGATCATCATTGTTACGACCACGATACAGCCTATAAAGGTACTGTTGTTAATCTAATGTATTATATTTCGATATCGCGTATTGTAAATTAGACGATTTCAACAGATATTTCATGAATAAAATCAAAAGGGCATGTTCTTTATTGAACTTATGTTCACGATTTAACAATTATAAATGAAATGCATAATTTGCGTGATTTTAATCCATGATATAGAGGCAAAATAAACATTTATGACGTTACCTCATGACGTCAAAAGCTAAATACTTTAACGCATTTTCTAAACGTTCTCATTTGTAGTATTATATACGTAAATGTATGGGTACCATTTCCAGCGATATTCCTCAGTTTGAAAAGGAAAAATGTCGATTGTTGATTTAATCTGAGCTTTCTATAAGAAACTTGTACTTTTTTCTTCTTTATCTCCTTCAGAGTTGTACGATCAATACTTTTTAAACGCCACATATCACAGATGCCAGACTCACCATTCTTGTGAGTATTCAACTCAAGTGGTTCAGTAGGTAACGGATAAATAAGTAAGGATTGAACCAATATTTAGGTATTGAAATTGTTGAGTTGTTTAAAGTGTGTGAAACGAGAAGGCATTCGAACCTACTTTAAACAATCTATCTGATTTTTGCATACCCAAATCAAATATTTATTCAATCCTTATAATAATACGCATAAATGCTCTCATTACATGTAATACCTAAGTAGCGTGAAGAATTTGTGACTTTTTCAATTGGAACATCAACGTTGACTACAAATCGAATGATTGCACGCTGTTTTCGCAGCCACTTGTGCTTGTTGACGTCACATGTCAAAACATTGTGCACAATCCTATAAATTGTAAGCGGGTTTTAATGTAGCCATGCCTATCAAAGTAATTTGTCACACTGCGTAAAATCAGAAATTATGATTATTTTAATGAATAAGACTTCATCGTATAATAATCAAAATGTAAATATTGCACTTTGTGATAAAAGCATGAACATTTGCAAATCGTCCGTCGTTAAGCTTTATCTAATCTAATTTATTTAAGAAAGTGATATATTCCTATCAGGAATCGCCACACTCATTAAACACAGCCTCCTCACGCAGCGAAAAAGAAAATAGGAAGAAAGAGAATATTTGTTATCGGTATGTCAAATCCAATAACACGCCACAAACAGTTAACGAAAAAGAGAACCATTGGGGTTACCGCCTTGGAACGGTCAGTGACAAAACAATTGCCACTGGGGGTTTAAACCAGGTTCTATGGTGCATCATCCTATATATCATTATAACTAAAGATTTGTTTTTCTGATGAAATCACTATCTTTGCTAAACAGTTTCTCGTTCTGATGCAACCCACATTATTACTTAAAGCACACTGTGTCGTTGTTTTAATTAAAGGAGTTAATGACGTTTCATATAAGGCATTTGATATTAATTTTAGTATGGAAAGTTCAAAGTCGTATCATGGACACCAGTGTGACGTCACACATCATATGATTTTTACAAAACTTTATGACTTCACGTATAATTTATAACACATCATGACGTCATATCCATTTTATTTTTAGTATGACATGTTTATGTCAAATTTACAATGCCAACCTTTTTTTTACAATTGAGACTCACATATGGTATATTTATAATACATTATGATGTCGTAAACAATTAATAACCCATAATGATGTCATGCACAATTTGATTTATTTTAGTATGGCAAGTTCTGAGTCGAATCAAGCAAGACCGCCATGATTGTGTTAATAACATAATAGGACGCATTGTTAGTACGTATCGACTTCAATATTGGACACATCACGGGAAAAGCGATTTTCGTTCATATTTTTTGAAATTTTACTTGTTGCGCTTAAAAACGAGTTAAATATGCATATCAGGAATTGCCACATTCAGAAGACACTGCCTCCTAACAAAGCCAAGAAGAAGAGAGGAGGAGAGAGCATGGTTTATAAAATGACCAATTACGAAACAGACACAACAAACAGTTAACAAAAATGGGGACCCGAGGGATCACCGCCTTGGATAGAAAGAGGTATCAATTATCTAATAGTATGCAAAAATGAACTAGCCAAGACGAATGCGACAAGAAACCAAAACACTCAATAAGATGCAAACTTAACATTGCTGCATATATACTCAAAACCAGTGATTAGGATATGACTATATGTTCGGCTTAGTGAACCAGAAGTCAGTTATTCTAAATTGTATATATTAATTTATTGAAAAATTTTGCATATGAGGAATGCCCACATCAAGCTGAAAATGCCTCAGGGGTGAGAAAAGTAATTGTATCCCCTGAGGGATAAAAAGATACATGTAACAGTATTCAAATTTGAATGAATGTACGGGTAGACCTTTAACGGCCGTCACAAAGCGCAAACAAAACTACTGTTATTAGATAAAAGTGACATAAGCATACAAGGAATCGCATCTAGAACACACAGCCTAAGGTATGCATAACAACGAGAAGGTTGTGCTAAAATTGATTTTATATTGTAATCTGTTGACAACAAATTTATTATTTTTAGACCTTTAGAATAAGCTTATTTCATAAGTCAATGTCTAGTGTATTTTATATGGCCGTGTGTAACTGTAACTTAGTATCTTTTACTTGCATTAAATATTATGCCTTTTCGTTGTAAAGATGCATTTGACCACTTCATGGAACCATGTAGATGCGCAGCGGCGCCAGGTAAATATACATGTTTAATTTTTAACAGGACATTATCGTTGTCAATTGTAAATATACGTTATGCATTACATATCATAGACATATGTTTTAATTGACAGTGATGGTGATAACACGACAGCACGATGGAACGATCAAAAGATGGTAAAACGCGATGTAATATCGCGATTTCATAATCGTACCGTCGTCGTCTCACCATGGTGCCATCGTACCATCGTGTCTTCTCCATCGCGCCATCGTTGTTTCACCATCGTGTCATCGTTGTTTCTCCATCGTGCCATCGTTGTTTTATCATCGTGTCATCGTTGTTTTACCATAGTTCCATCGTTGTTTCTCCATCGCAAAATCATTTTCACATCATCGTGCCATCGTTATTTCACCATCTTACCATTGACTTCCTGTAGTCATGCGCAGTAAAATCCACTGATGTACATTGACGTACAACATCTTTCTGCTAAATAAGTAAATATACATCAGCGGATTTTACAGCGCATGACTACCGGAAGGCGATAGTATGATGTTGAAACAAAGATGGCTCGATGGTGAGCCAACGATAGCACGTTGATGAAAGAATTATTGTGCGATGGTGAAACAACGATGTCATGATGGTGAAATAACGATGGGTGCGGTAGTGAATCAACGATGGCACGATGATGAAACAACGATTGTAAGATGGTGAAACAACGATAGCACGATGGTGAAACAACGATGGGTGCGATAGTGAAACAACGATGGCACGATGATGAAACAACGATGGCAAGATGGTTAAATAACGATGGCACGATGTTGATACAACGATGGTACGAGGGTGAAACAACAATAGTACGATGGCAAGATGGTGAAACCACGAAAGTAAGAGCGTACCATTGTGACTTCGTGCTTTCACCATCGTGCCATCGTGGATTCACCATCGTGCCTTCGCGTTTTCATCATCGTGCCATCGTACCATCGTGATTTCACCAGTGAGTGCATCGCGGTAAAGTGAGAGAAAAAATGTATGTAAGTCCATACAGAACACCGTAGATAACCTTATCTAAAGGAAATCGCATTTATTCAGAAACGCTGGTTTCTGTGTAACCATTATTATTTATTTAAACATTTATGTACATAAATCCATAAAACAACACAAAAACAACAAAAATTGAGCCTCAAGTGGTATGTGAATATTGGGTCTACATGTAGACCTTATATATGGAATTAAATTGACACTCGCATATCTGGAGGATGTTTATGAGATTGTCAAGTCTAAAATCAGTAATGAATATGTATAACTAAAGGACGTTGCAGTTTAAATCAACGTTTAAATAAAACAAATGAATTGGAACGTACACAACTAATAAACGTCACGATAGTAAGAAGTGGGTCGATATTGATGGAAATAATATAGAAGTTCAATAATGATTCTAACATTACTTTTCAATGCTTATAAACGATTTCGGAAAAATGATTGGAAATCGCCATGGCGGAATAACGCCATTTCAATTTTTTGGCTAAAAATCGCCATGGGGATTTCATGGCGACGAAAAATCGCCATGGCGTTTCCGAAATAGCCATGGCGATTTTGGTGTTTCAGACACGATAGCTCATTTATTTTTAGAGATATTGGTTCAAAACATAGAACGTTTTATTATTTGACCCCCAACTATATATTTAAGAAAAAACATTTAATGTAAGACCATTAAAAATGGTAGCTGAGTTTGCGAATTCACCGGATTCGCAAACATTCACCTGACTATGTTCACAGGTTAAAAATAAATAATTCTACACGATAAATATTTAAAAAAAAAGATTTACTTGTTAACTGTGAATAATTTTACAGGTTAAATATTATTATACACTGTGAATGACACTACTTGGCCTGTTTATAAACGTTGTTTTCATTATTTACTACAGTACCATTATGTATATTTCATTTTATTATTACGACACGTTGAATATTATTTACAGGTGACTTCATCTTTAAAGGTCAATCAAAGTAATTTAAAATGTTTAATATTATTGAAATGTTTCCATCGTAAACTGTGAAAAGTGTATCTATAATATTACTGTATTTATTTTTATATTGTTAACTAAGAATAATACTTTAATTTTATTAAATGTGTTTTTATCGTTCATAGTGAAAAACAATACACGTTCAATTTAGCTACATGTGAAACTGAGTTTATAAGCACAAAATGTTTTAAAAAACAAAATATTTTTTAATACTTAACGAGTATACGAATCCGAGGGACTGACGATTCTAACAGTACTTTATCTTGTTCTTTGTGCCGCACTCCTTTGCAGTGTGCCACTTCGACTGTGGATTACATGGAAGATGCCATGAAGGCGGTTGTCAGTGTTTCCCTGGCTACCTGGGAGACAAATGCGAACAAGGTGAACACATGCATATTGTATATAAGTAGGAAAGAGCAAGGATTATTCTTTCACTTGCAGAAATTGTGGCAGTTTTCGGATGAAAGAAATGAGAAACCCGACCAGGACTCGAACCTTGAATATCCGGCTTACCGTGCCGACGCTGTACCATTTAGCTTCCGAGGTCCTTTGTTTACTAACTGATTCCCAACTTATACGAGACATTTCTAATGTACTATAGAAATGTCTGTAAAGGACTGCTAAAGTTCGGGCTGAACTCCCCAGATAATGTTTGCAATAAAGACCTTCGAGGATTATTCGCAATGTCGACACCAGTGTGGCACTTTTGAGGTGAAATAAGTAGCCTCGACCAGAACTCGAACCTCAAACCTATCGCCAACCATGTCGATTATTTACTAATCGAGCTACTGATGCAGTCTGATTCGCATAGTCCAACAATATAACATTATTATAGAAAATATGTTTTTAGACATTGAATCATACTCATGCTCTGGTTAGGCAACTTGGTCAGTTAAATAAATGTTCAACAGTTCAATTTATAAGAAGTTAAACCTAGCCGACAATATATTATTTTAATCGAATTGCATTCGCTTTCAGAGTTCATTTTTTATCTATTTTATGCAGCATAATGACGATTCGAAAAATAAGACCAAAGATAACATGCAGATTTAAGTCTTTTATTTGAATTGATGTAATGTGATGCGACCCTTGTCCTTCAGTGCAGTAGGACAAACTATAAACGAATTAAGATAACATTTAAAGATGTTATGGGAAAAGGAATAGATTTTGCATCCAACAGTACTTGACAGTTTTGGAAAAATATTATGAGATCCGAGGAATTACCTCTAACCACGCAGTGTTTATACCTTAGATATAGTAACAAGTCATACTTGAAATACCGTTTTGTCTAGATTACTAACTTTTGTACCACTATGCAAGGGGTTCAGCCTAAATGGTCGGTAAATCAGATATTTCTGGTGTTTCTTCAACCACGGGAAAATGCAAAACAACAACAGCATAATATAAAAGCATTCGCGGTTTAACTGCATTCAGATATTGTCGTAATATAAAAAACGAAAACAGAGAAAACTAAAACATAGCTCAACTCGATCTATATTTGTCAATATCTAGCCTGGTACACCTAATAGTTGAGGCCGAGTACATGATATAGATAAATACATTAAGCCCAGCATTTTTGTGCAGAAATGCACCAAAGAGCCTAGTTTTGTCTCGACACAATACGTTTATCGTTTTGTGTAAGCGGGAGTACGGAACGGTATGGCTCTGTGTAGGAGATTACTAAACATCAGCCACCAAAAATGACTTAAAAGTACATCATCCACAAGAATTGAGCTTAAACCTTATTTTTTTAACGATAGAACGTTTTCTCATGAATATATTTTCCCAGAAAATTAAAACAATCCATTTCGGACATATTTTGGCGTAAACATGCTTCATAGGGACATGTGTCTAGCAGATTTAGAAGAAAATAACAGATTTCCGCGAGGGAAAACAAAAAACCCACAACCATCCTTGCAAGGTTTTGTTTCAATAACTTTTTTGTTAGGACAGCTAGGAAGCTCAAATAAAAAACCGAGTCAAGCGTTAACATCGCAGATCCGAATGGGATAAGTCATTAAAGGAGATATTTGAATATAGTGTGCTTACCGTGTGAAAATTTTCCAACAGTTATCAAACTTTCCCGATTTTTTCCGCCATATTGGAAATCAGCCACCAAAGTCCTCGCTTAAAGTACGTCAGGCACCATTTAGGCTGAACCCCCTGACTATGGTTGGTCGAAGTTATTACACAACTGGTCAGTGGCAAAAGAACAGTAGAATTATTATAAAACGTAAACTGGTAAATTATAGACAAATCGCATAATCATGATAAATGATAACAAGAAAAGGGCCCGAGATCATGAAGTTGAGATAAGAGACCAGTCTTATATCTCAAACATCTGAATGGCTGTAATTGATAAACTAGTCTGTTTTCAGTTCTGATTTGAGACAAGTCTCCTGTCAGCCAGCCAGATGCCTCAGTTTGAGATGTGATATGTAGCCCAAGAATATAAGATATATGTCGCCTTGACGACTAATTTTGACGAGTTATCGAAATTGTATTCCCCGATATGGCGACGTCTTCTCACTCTGTTAGGCCTTTTTAACCGTGTACTTTGTTGGTAATGTAGTTGAAGCATGTCTCAAACATCCGTGTCACAATGGCGGTCAATGCATGGCATCGGATCATGGCAACTTTACATGCAACTGCACAAGTGGCTATCATGGAGACCTGTGCGAGCGTAAGTATTCAACCATTTATATTCAATATTTTTTTAGGATTCGGGTCGAGTTATTAGCCTGTCTTTTTACATAGTATCTTAAAGTTGTATGAGGAGGCTGTGCTTCCCGGATTAGGCGATTGCAACTGTGTAAGTTTTACCTGTCAAATTGGATTTTGCAATTCCATTCTTACCACATAACACTTTTAATATGAACAAATTATTCTTTAGATGTACATACATTTATTGGCAACACAGTTCGAGTATAAACAGGTTATCGCCTGTAAATTGCTTTTAGTTTAATAAAACATGATGTTTGATGCTCCAAAGAATATTACCACATGAATTTATTCCAGTTACTTACTGTCGTTTTGATTTTTTTTCAGGTACTCACTGCAGTTCTTTCCCTTGCCAAAATAATGCATCGTGTGTACCACTTACTTCCGGAACATACTACAAATGTGAATGCCCCGTTGGCTTCTCAGGTGTAAACTGTGAAGGTTATACTTGCATGTTAAATAATTTGATTTATGATGATTTTATTACCCATGCAATCTTTTTTCTTTTTTTCAGTTTGGCTGTGTTGGGAGGCTGTGTTTTCTGAGAAGTTTTTAACTCCTCATATATGCATATTTCTTTTTTACGAACAAAATTTCTTTTTGAAAGTTAAATGGTAGGCTTAATGTTCATGATAGGCTTTAAACAATAGTATAAACAAGATAAATATGCAAATCAGAAAAGTCAATCATTCAAATGCTTTCAAAATTTAAATATTTGTCATTTGTACTTATAAATACGTTCATAATTTTAATATATATTACCTTAGGAATCTTAATTATCCAAAAACACAGAATAATATTTTAACTTCTTATCAGTATAAACAATTTGAAAGACAAGTTTTGTTTTCAGTTTGTCTTCATTCTGTCTTTTTAAAATTCTTTTTATTGAATGTTATACATCATAGGTTATATGTGTGGGGATTTATCGGGATACATTATGGCGTGTTATACATCATAAGTTATGAGGGTGTGAGGATTTATTGGGATATATTATGGCGTGTTATATACATCATAAGTAATCAAGGTGTGAGGATTTATCGGGATACATTATGGCGTGTTATACATCATAAGTTATCAGGGTGTGAGGATTTATCGGGATACACTAAGGCATGCTACAGTACTGAAAATTATGAGATTGACAATTTTTCCGATTCCGATCCGGTCCGCTTCCGATCCTAATGCCATCTATAACCGATCCGATTCCATTCCCATTGCGGTCCAATTCCAATTCGATTGCACTCCAATTTTTTCACTCCGGACCATGCGCTCCAAACGATCTTTACGCTCAAACCGATTCTTCCGATTCCGATCTTTTCGCTCCCGATTTCTATTGGTCTTTAAATGTTATCTTAATTCGTTTATAGTTTGTCCAATTCCAATTCGATTGCACTCCAATTTTTTCACTCCGGACCATGCGCTTCAAACGATCTTTACGCTCAAACCGATTCTTCCGATTCCGATTCCTATACATAACTGAAAAACTGCAAATAGAAGCGATCCGATCCGGTCAAAACCCTCCGGTCTTTTCACTCCAAGCGATCCAAACGCTCAAAGCGATTCCGATCCAGTCAAAACGCTCCGGTCTTTTCACTCCAAGCGATCCAAACGTTCAAAGCGATTCCGATCCGGTCAAAATGCTCCGGTCTTTTCACTCCAAGCGATCCAAACGCTCAAAGCGATTCGCTTCGATTCCATTCCGTTTCCAATTCGATTGCGCTTCCATTGCGCTCCTAACGGGATCGGTTTGCGGTCCGCTTCCGATCCGCTTCCGATCCGATTGTCAATTTCATGATTTTCAGTACTGTATACATCATAGGTTATCAGGGTGTGGGGATTTATCGAGCACAACTGATTTGTTTGGACTTCTGCAAAAAGTTATTTTAGAACATAGAATGTGATTACATCTGAAATATCTTGACGGACGATAGAATAAATCATCTGATTTTTTTTTTAAATTTCTCCAATAGTGTGTTATGCATTATCCTCTTTTTGGCAGTTGACCATTGCTCTCCGTCACCCTGTCAACACCACCACGGCCAATGTGTCCATAGCAACAACAGTAAACATTACGTATGCAACTGTAATCATGTATACACGGGAGAACATTGCGAGGGTAAGCCTTGAATTGTTAAAATCGTAACAATACCTTTGTAAGTATATTGAATAAAAATGCTGTTGTACAGTTGCAAATTCGACTAAATTAAAAGTACATTTATTGATTTTCCTTCACATCACTTTAAACATTTCTTTATATTACAGTAGCGTTTTCTTGTGCCGTATGGCGGCTGTAAGAAAAGTGAAATATGCATCTCAGGAATGGCCATATCCAATAGACACAACCTCCCCACATAGCCAAAAGAGGTAGTAGAAAAGAGCATGGTTATGCAATGATCAATTTCAAAATAGACGTCACAAGTAATTAAAGAAACATTAAAATACATATGTAGTACTGTTATCATTTAACAACTTAGAAGACCGTAAAGCACGGTGATTGCGTTTGTGTAATTACTGAGATCAGCCCGGAGCTAGGCGGCGAAGACAGTTTTACGAATTTCATTCGCTTTTAAAGTTCCCTTTTCATCAAATATTGAAATTTAATTTAAATTAAATTAAATTGAATGAAATTAAATATCAAATGTTACAGTAACAAAGCATTCTTGTTTTCATGTCAGGATAACCAGAATAGGTTGTCGGTGCAGCTTGAGACAAATCGTGCGTCCACAATCAATATGTTGTTCACGATTATAATACATCTAATTTAAAGAAAAAGAAGTCGGTAATACATGTTACTCTTTGAAAATTTTCGGTTATTGACCTTACATTACAGAATATTAATAACTTAAAGCAAATCCATACTTTTTGGCTGTGTATAGAAACTGTTTCAGAATCTTTTGAATATGTCATTCCTGATATGCATATTTTATTTTTTATTAAGACGCGACGTCGTTTTCCGAAAAAACAAACAACAATATCTACATACAGTTTCTAAAAAAATCATGCCAATACATGTTGTATATCAGTTGGATTCAATTGTTTATTTTAACAGTTGATTTATGTAATGGCTGTGGAACGCACGGCAGCTGTACCTGGTCACATGTGAATAATACAGTGTACTGTCGCTGTAGCCCTGGTTATGGTGGTGCTCACTGTGAAAAGGGTAGGTTCTGTGTGGTATTTTTATAGCGATGAGCCGATAATTGGAAGATATCGGTTAATCATATAAAAGCTGTCCGATGCCGATGTCATTCACTTAAAAACGATTTATATTGTTGTATTGTATTGAATAGAACCTGCTGCAAATAAGCCATAGCCATGTCATTTATTTGTATGAGTCATAATTAGGCATCAGTGCAATTTTCTACCTGTTTGGGGTATGTATTCTTTCGTGTGTGTTTTTATCCCATTGAGCTCATATAAAAATGACATTTTATTTTTGTCTTTTAAACACAAACCTTTATGTAGAAAGTAGCAGCTAGTACATGGTAATAAGGGATGTTTTGTAAGCTGATTAATATAAGAAACCATTTGTAAATGTAACGTATATTTTTAAGAAATCGATAATAATCAGTGAAATATCATCGGAACCGATTTCAGCTGATTATCGATTGTGATTTGCAACCGATATCCAAACACTAGTATTTTTTTCTTCAACTATCATTCACCCGCAAACAAAGTATGGGAAAAAGGCAATATATGCATATCAGGAATCGCCACACTCAAAAAACACAGCCTCCCCACGCAGAGTATATAGGAGTCATCATACGGGTGGTTGGTTGGTTGGTCTGTGACACTTATTACGACTGAAGTTTTCAAGATATCGGTTTGAAATTTAAACATATGTCCATTAGTAGATTTGCGCGAAATATTTTTTTCACTTTCACGCGGATCAGTCCATTACTTTTGGAGGGTAGCACAATTCAACAAAATCTTGTGAGATATCGACTTGAAACTTTAAAAATATGTTCTTGTTAGATTCGCGCGACAAAATTTTTTTCATGTGAATCAGTCCATTATCAGACATAATTTAACCAAATAGTGTTGTGTAAACTTCTACAGTTCTATGGATTTGAAACTGAAATCTTGCGTTCTGCGGCACGAACAACGCCTACAGTTTTCAAGATATCGACTTGAATTTTTAAAACAAGATTATCGGTATCACAAATTAAGAAAAACAGTTTTATCGCCGATACCAAAATCTAATACATAAATACAGGTGCGGTTTAAAATCACTATAATTGCAACAAGGTATTTCACAGCCAGTTTTATTTTATGGAAATTTAATTTATTAACTTAAGAAGGAAAAAAAGCTATGTTAATTTCTCCCCGTTATTCGTAAAAACCTTCTGTAAATTTGAAAAGAAAGGTTACCAACATGATATTTTACAGCGCTCTGCAGGCCTGGTGATTAACCCATCTACAGTTGATCATAATGCTTACCTCTTTGGTTGCACGTCAGTTGCAGGGGTTTAAGAATTAATGAAGGTTTATGGGGAAATCTTTTCTTATAAGAACTAGAAGCTCGATATGTTTCTTTTATCCCTGTCATCGTGTTCTTGCTGATTCTACTCCAGGAGCTCTGGTCTCGGTAAGCTTATTTGAGTACCGACCTTTTGGCTTTGCAATGCTATAAGCTTTTCATGTTTTATATATCTGTGTGCATTTGCATGTACCATTTTTGAGCCGATGGATGGAATGGAGTTATTTCACCATGACAACTTGTGCCTGTTTTGTGATACGAGAACCTGTTGGGGCAAGTATGAGGTTGGTGCACCCTAGAACCTGGTATAAACCCCTACTAACCGTTCCAAGGCGGTATCCCCAAAGAATCTCTTTAAAATCGTTTGTGGCGTCCTATTTGAATTGACATACTTATGACAAACATGCTCTCTCTTCCTCTCTTCTTTTCCGCGCGTGGGGAGGCTGTGTATTGTTAGTGTGGCGATTCCTGATATGCATATTACTTTTTTAACAGATGTTCATGAGTAGACATATATTTTTTCATGTCCATTATCAGTCCATTATTTATTGGAGGGAACACGATTCAACAAAATCTTGTGATGCAAACTACTTCTACAGTTTTTAAGATATTGACTTGAAACTTTGAACATATGTTTGTCAAGAAATGTAGCTGTGCGTGAAATATTTGTCATGTGGGTCAGTCCATTATATTTTTGCAGTTTTGACAAAACTTCAGAATCTACAGTTTTCAAGATATTTATTTGAAACTGAAATCGTGTGTTCTGCATGAAATATTCATGTACGCGACAAATCTTTTTTGTGGATCAGTCCATTTTTTGAGGGGATAATTATTTATTTATCACACAAACAAGGGGGAGCACTATTTTAACATTTTAGTAGCAGAGTAAAAATATCCCTTAGAATTTTTATATTCATACTGGCCTGAATGTTTAGTTAAATGTTCTTTTTGCTTGTCAATGACCTGTTGATCTTTGCTGCTTGGGTCTGCTTTATGAAATATTAAAACAATTGCTCTTGGGCTTTTTATACATTAATTTCTTCTTTTACAGTTACCAACTAACTAAACATTCTAACTTAAGACCACTTTAAAAATCAGGCTTTTTTTGATATTCCATTCAATCTCATGTCAAAACAAACAAGCATTGTTTTTCTGTAAACACTTACAAAGCATTACTGCGGGGGTATTAATCACCGTCAATGATAGCTCTAGTTGGATCATTTCTCAAGTTTTGACCTGTTTTTAAGTAACATATACATGTAGAAAAGGTCACCTTTTGTTGTAGGTAACATATTAGTCATAAAGGCATTTGAATGATTTGTGTGGACTTTACGTGTTGTGTTTGGATTTAAATTTCAGAGAAATTTAGATCTAGTTATTTGTGTAACTGTTCTAACTTTTGTTAAAGAATGATAACTACAGGTACATTAATAACATTGATTTATGCAAAGATTTGTTCAAGAACTTCATTTTGCCGTAAGTAAAAGCCTTTGTAGGGGTATTATTTCGATGACAATGCAATGACGAAATGCTAAATTTAATAATCATCATTTGCATCTTATTATGTTTATAAAGTGTAAGTTGGGGCATCGATCAGCCTCGCATAAAAGATTAACGCGAAATTTAATACTTATTATTGGTTTAAAAATTACCACAACGCCGTTTAAAATATATTTCTTCATTGAAATGAATGTTTCTATACAATCGCAAATATTAACCTTTATCTTAAAATGTTTAATTCTCACAAACATCAAAAGAAAAGGTTATAAGGGATTTTTTTAAATTGTAGAATCGAAAAAGAAAATTGATCTTTCGCTAAGTAAATGATAATTTTATTTGTTTTTAGTTTTGTTAACCTTAACAATTTTGGTACGAATAGGAGGGTAGCATGATAAAATATGTGTATTTTACTTTTAACATTATCATCATCATCGTCATCGTCATCATCATCATAATCATCATCACTACAACCCTCATCATCACTATCATCATTATCAGTTGTAGTAGTAGAAGTAGTAGTAATAGTAGAAGTAGAAGTAGTGGAACATGTTATAGTAAATGCAGTGGTAGCTGTAGTAGTAGTAGTAGTAGTAGTAGTAGTTGTTGTTGTTGTAGTTTTAGTAGTAATAGTAGTAGTTGTAGTAGTAGTAGTAGTAGTAGTAGTAGTAGTAGTAGTAGTAGTAGAACAAGTGTTCGCTTGTTGTTGTTTTGTTTTTTATTTGAACAATTTTTGGTATTAATAGTATAAAAGTATGATAAAATACAAAATAATCATTCTCATTCTCATCAAAAGTAGTAGTAGTAGTAGTAGTAGTAGTAGTAGTAGTAGTAGTAGTAGTAGTAGTAGTAGTAGTAGTAGTAGTAGTAGAAGTAGTAGGAGTAGTAGTAGTAGTAGTAGTAGTAGTAGTAGAAGTAGCAGTAGTAGTAGTAGTAGTAGTAGTAGTAGTAGTAGTTATAGTAGTAGTAGTAGTAGAAGAAGAAGATGTAGTAGTAGTAGTTGTTGTTGTAGTAGTAGTACTTTTCTTGTTTTTGTTATAATTATGACTAATGAATATAATAATAATAATAATCTTATTATTATTATTATTATTATTATTATTTATTATTATTATTATTATTATTATTATTATTATTATTATTAATAATAATAATAATAATAATAATAATAATAATAATAATAATACATTATTATAATAATAATTTTAATTATTATAACCATTAATATCTTTTTTTATTATTATAATTATTGTAACCCTCTAGTTGTTGACGGATGCGTTCATGTACATTGTCAACACGAGATGCAGTGCAACCATAAGGATAATTGGCCGTATTTTACTTGTCACTGCCTCAACGGTTACCTAGGCAAACATTGTGAGCGTAAGTAGATATGGTTGGTCATACAAGCTTGTGTACAAACAGCATCCCATAGCAGCCAAAAGTGAAGAGGAGAATGGAGAATGAGTTTATTAGAGAATGAATTTCAAATGAAAACCACAAATAATTAACGAGAGTTAGAAAAGAACCTTTTGGGTTACCGCCTTGGAACGGTATAAACTGTGTTTTACGTGATTGGTTAATGCATGGCTTGTAAAATTTTAAAATTGAATAGATGTTTATGTCTTTTGCCGTGCGTATCGTCAGCAACTTTTGTCATTCACTTAATGACGGAATCAATATTTGATTGTTTTCATTTGGGTATGGAAACAGTTGTTTTAAGTGTCTGAATCCCGAAGGCTGTATTTCGTTCGTACAGGTATGCCAATTATCTTATATCAATTTTCAGAAACCCACTGTACTCACAACCCTTGTCTGCATGGATCGTGTACTCCGCTTACTGCTGGCATATTCTACAGGTGTAACTGCAGCGACGGATACTCAGGAGTCAACTGTACAGGTCGGCTTACCACACCTATTGTCTCATTTTGTTTTGTACAAAAAAACATTTTGGTGGGTATATATATTTCCTTCCATAATGCCTTACAAATAAACTACAATTTTATTTAGAATGTTTTATGACAATTTTTATCATCAATTACCGTATATTGGGTTTTTTTCGCGAGCATAATATTTTCGCTATTTTCGCGACCGACGTGAACTCGCTAAAATGAAAAACGCCAAAAATTTCCAACAACTTTCGCCTTAATTTCTGTGAGCGTAAATTCGCTAAAATTACATCCGTGAAAATTAAAATTACGACAAAATCGCTAAAATTTTCGATCTCGAAAATAACCCATTATACGGTATTTAGTTATATTAATGTCAGCGTTGTGGACAGATCAAAAGACGTAATTGTATCGTCGCATCAAAAATAGATGAAAAGGGAACTTTGAGAGCCACCGAACACGACAGATATGAAAATATCTGTTTGATTTAGCCTGTTCATGGACAGTAATGGAAATGCAAATTACTGCTCACGCCGCCTAGCCCCTGGGTTAGCGCAACTCAATATTTTCATCAATTAACAGACTGAGTACACTTTTGATCCATCCCAAGCGATGGTATGCATATGGCGGTGAACATGGAACCTTCAATGCAGTATTTTCAGATTAATACCATTCCATGTTCAGCGGCGAATGGTCCCCTGATTAATGTGTTGTTGTTTTTTTCATTTAAATAAAAAAATATTATTCAGGTAGAACAAAATACACGGCACCAGTTATTTTCGGAGATAAAATGAAAGCAAAAAAGTTCATCGAAACATCTGATGTTGCTCTAATGATTGGAACACGTCAGAAAATGTAAGAAGGATAGCGATTGAGTTCATTTTACATTTCCTAATTCAAATAAGACGCCTCAAACTATTAACGACATAGAGGTTAGCGCCTTGGAACGGTCAGTGGCAAAACAAATTGCCACTGGGGGTTCAAACTAGTTTCTAGGGGGCAATAACCTCACAATTGCCCCGACAGGTTCTCATGTTAACAAACAAGTACAAGTGTTCTTGGTGAAATAACTCCAACTCACCCTTCAGCTTAACAATGTTGCATGCAAAAGCACACAAACATTTAAAACATAAAAAGCTAATAGCATTGCAAGCCCAAAAACGTGAGTAAATGCGATTTTCAAAAAATATTTTCTCTGGATTAAAGAAAATCACTCGTCGTAAGTTAACCGCTCCGGTGTATCTGTTTAAGTTTAATTACTGTTGATTCAGGCGACTGGTGTTCACCTTGCCTTTGCCTAAATCACGACACATGCCATCACACTAGACCTTAAACCTTTTCATTGTTTATTCAGTCGACCACTGCTCGCCTTCCCCATGCCTTAATCACGGTATTTGTCATCACGTTAGCAACAACAGCGGGTATTACCAGTGTGAATGTAATCACGGATTTACAGGGAGAAATTGTGAAGGTAAGGGCTTCGATAACGGATAAAACCACGGTACATGTATACATTTAAATAAATGAAAACGCATATTAGGAAAAACGCCTTTGTATGGCTAGGCGCTGTGTTCGCTCTCGAGTAAATGCCCCACAAGGCAAAATTTCTATTTTCTCATATCTTTAAGTTTACTGATATGTAAAAAATAGCAGATCCTTTCTGTTCAAATGTAAACGATCGGTGGATTACTATTCGGATGGATTAATTCAGGATTAATTCCCAAATCATTGTTGAGTTAGAAAACTAGAATTCCTGGTCTTGAATTCCGATAGTCACCTTGGTTTACAGCCGTAAAAAGTCTCCCCGTACTTATAGTCAGTACTGTTTTCAGTAATATTACCCGTTACCAATGTCGTGCTGTGATGATAACGTATATCACTACTATCCTTTCAACCTTTTTGGAGGTTGTCCCGGTTAGCTTTATTGGTTGCGTCGTCGAATATGCAGGGTTAGGAGCTGTCGCCGTGACAGTGCGGGTTCGCTCCCGGGTAGAGACGACATTATTTTAATATATTTGTTCTGCAATTTTTCGCTCGATTGTCAAATGTTCCACTCTACATAGTTCTTCTTGCCACTTTTTCTTTCAATTTACCTCCGGAAAGAGATGGAACCAATGTTTATTTGTATTAATTCGTGATAGATCAAAAGCTATTATCAGTCCAAATCATGATTCTTGCCCCTAAGATTTGTGGTTTTGTGATGTACGTTCATGTTGATTATTTACATCGGTATTCTCCAATAGAATGAATAAATGATATTGCCCCTTCTGGGGAGCGAACCCGTACTGCAACAGTTGTTAGCCATGCATTGCCAGTTACGCTGCCTAATGAGCTTAACGGAACACAGCCCACTTAAAAATGGTTGATCGGATAACCCTGATAGTTAAGGTAATCATCACTGCATGACACCGGAAACCGATGTTTTTACTGATAACAGTGCTGTACAGGGAAACGTTTTTGACGCAATATTCTTTTATATTAATAGTTACGATAAATGAGCATTATTTTAATCTGCAAATCGTGACTTGGCAATTTGCATGGTTCTTGCATGCGATACCGTCATACCATCTTGATATCGTCATATGATGTAGCAAACCTATTTCAACAGCATATGCTTACTAACATTAGGACACGAACACTTGCATGGAACATTGCTAATTAACACATTTTAAATCAAAGTTTTGTTTTATTTGATTTAGATTCTTGTTATTATAGCGTATTTCAACGTATAGTTCGCTATCGATAATTTAACAAACACGTGGCAGACAAGCAATTTGAAAATTTTGTTTCAGCAAAGCGTGTAATGAACTATTATCGACATGTTTTTCATAAAGGCGTTGACAACTGGAAAAAAATCTATAAATCTATATAATCTATCAATATATTACATACGATTATTCTCTGTAACTGTGTAGTAATCAATTATATTAACGGAAACAAGTTGATTTTTTTTTCAGTTCCGCCGACAACAACATCGCATTCAATTTCCACCACAAGTCCTACTACTATTAAAACTACTACAGCAGTGCACGAAACGACCACCCCGATTCTGAAATGTAAATAAATATCACAGTTGAACCTGCCTTAGCATCTACTTGCATTTAGCAACGACCTGTCTTAAACAGCCAGTTGGAATATGTCTCAAAGTGACATTTGTTTCAAGTTTTACCTGTCTTATATTAGACTAAGTGTATTAAGCAGCAACTTTTTGTCACTAACTTGGGTGGCAGCTAAATACAGGTTTAACTCTACACTACACTGTCAAAACTGATGTGTGATGTAAAATGAACCGATTTTAATTAATTGTTAATTTTAAATAATAATTGGATATTTGTGTAATAAAATATTTTAATGAAATGTTAATATATTTGAACCACTATACACCGAGCTAATGAAATATAAACGCGTGCTTAAAAATACAAAATCTAAAATTCCTTATTAAGCTATTTTTAATGATAAAAATTTTAAACAATGAGATAAGTATACACCTATTGTTTCATTAATTTTATATATCTAATTCACAAATCTAAAACAATACTTTATTATATCAAATTAAGGCAGGCAATGTCTTAACAAAATGGCAATCAAATTTTCGTGTTCATTCGTGTCTTTGTTTAAACTGAAATTGCTATTTTTCAGTCACATACTCACACACAAGTGTAATAACGTGTTGTTTTTTGTTGGTTTTATTTGCAGTGGCATGCACTTGACATGTGTTAAGCGTTTTTTTTCTTTTAGTTACATACACTTGTGTTAAATACACGACTGTTTTGGACATGGCTGAAAAACTTGTCGAGTCCAATCCGATGGCAATCAACTGCACTTCCGGTAACCCTTCATCCCACGAGGCATTCGTTCTCAACAATTGTGGACTACCGTCTCCTTCGACTTGGAAACCAGGATATAATGTGAATTTCAAATCAGTTATTACATTAAAGTTTAGGCCCTTTTATGTTATCAATAATATGATAAAATGCAGTTAAATACAAATTATTTGCGCCAAAAAATGGTATCGAGGTATTTGTAAGAGATCTTAGAACAAGAAGGAAAAAGAGCTAGAACTTAAAATCTCTTTTAAAATAGTATTTCTCTTCATATTTGAAAGATCTTTAAAAGGACAAAATCTATTACTGTCAGATTCATATTGCCCTTGCTGACATTAAGGACGAAGTTTTCAATATTTGTATTTAGACGTAAATAGAATTTAACCCATTACTCTCCTTAATCCAAAGATCATGATTCAAAATGTTTCTGTTTTTTAATGAAGCAGTTTAAATTTTTGTTTTCAACTAAATTAACAAAACCAACAAGGCGCGCCACGACAAAGGTACTGTACCTTCAGACTGTTGACGTCTATTCTTAAACAACGTCAAAAAGTTGAACACACGACATTACATTTGATGCAGTTCGCGGTAAAAAAACAAAATTGTTGTCAAAATGCGAAGCACAATCCTTCTATTTAATCTATAATTCCAATAAGCTATGAGAAAAAAATATAATTCTATGTTCTTTCCAAATATGGTTAAAACTTAAATGTAAAAAATACCAAATTCCGTGGCATACATCAAATACTATTTTTTCCGATTTAATCTTAAACAGCTCAATGATTTAAATTTATTTGTCTTATAATGAAGGTTATGGCGTTCTGCAACAAAATACCAACATATACGCCAATAGCTTCCTTTGAAAACGGAAGATATAGTAGCACAGAAAGTCAATCCGGAATTTTCCTAGGATGTCTTCATGATGGACAAGACGGGTTTAAGGTAAATTGATCCACACAATTTTACAGTACTGAA
Source organism: Corbicula japonica (assembly GCA_038501625.1). Classification (NCBI taxonomy): domain Eukaryota; kingdom Metazoa; phylum Mollusca; class Bivalvia; order Venerida; family Cyrenidae; genus Corbicula; species Corbicula japonica. Next base: position 3,226,601 of record JAZAYU010000018.1, on the reverse strand, counting down.
AATCATGAAATTGACAATCGGATCGAAAGCGGATCGGATGCGGATCGTAAACCGATCCCGTTAGGAGCGCAATGGAAGCGCAATCGAATTCGAAACGGAATGGAATCGAAGCGAATTGCTTTGAGCGTTTGGATCGCTTGGAGTGAAAAGACCAGAGCATTTTTACCGGATCAGAATCGCTTTGAACGTTTGGAACGCTTGGAGTGAAAAGACCGGAACGTTTTGACCGGATCGGAATCTTTTTTAGTGTTTGGATCGCTTGGGGTGAAAAGACCGGAGCGTTTTGACCGGATCGGAATCGCTTTGAGCATTTGGATCGCTTGGAGTGAAAAGACCGGAGCGTTTAGACCGGATCGGATCTGATCGCTTCTATTTATAGTTTTTCAGTTATATATAGTAGCGATATGAATCGCTACTTCCGATTATTTTAACGACTTTAAACAAAGCAATTTTTGACAATAATTTAATTGAGTTTTCTGTTATCAAACACTAGTAATAAAAACTAATTTAACGATAATTTTGTATTACTAAATAAAAAAGAAAACATATAATAGTAAATGGTGTGTTTGCTATTCAAACGCATGATATTACTGAAATTAAGTTCGGAACCTTTTTGCGAAAATACGTAATAATTTTTCTTACACAAGGGAAGAAAATTTGAACATGTACATTCACCAGTGCTACATTATGGCGTTAATATATTATTTTATTTAGTAATGAGATTTACAACTGAAATGTATTTAATGCCAATAAACACTTTTGAACGGAAACATTTTATTAAGTCCAGTATGAAATATAAACCATAAACGCTGTTCGAAAATAAAGGAGATATTTTTCCCTTTTGATTTTAGACAAAGAAATTTTCACATTTCAATAAGTTTATCATCCATGGATCACTTATATGTTACAGCATAAATTACTCAAAATGGAACGAATATTCGTATTAAGTCTTTCAAAACCAAAACTTCAATCAGCGTACATTTATGCTGAAAAATTGGTTTGCTCTGAGAGTGATATTGTAACTGCACACACTCTACAAATTACAAAATTTAGAATCAGTGTTGAGCCTAAACAAGACAAAGTACCTACTATGTATTGGTTGCCTAAAATGCACAAAACACCGTACAAAGCAAGATTTATCGCTAACTCTAGTTCTTGTACTACAACAAAGTTATCCGTGCTCTTAACATCTTGTCTTACAGCTATAAAAGAACATGTAATTAGGTATTGCGAAAAAGTTTTTGAAACTACTGGCAAAAATTTATTTTGGTCTATAAAAAATTCAAATGACGTTTTGAAGAAACTTAAATCAAATAATTTTCAGGCGTTCTGTTTGTCTACATATGATTTTTCTACCTTGTATACTTCTCTCCCTCATAATTTAATAAGAGACAAGCTAACCAGTCTCATTGAAAAAACTTATGCTAGAGAAAATAAAACATTTATTGCTTGTAATGAACATAGGGCATTCTTTACAGATGGTTCTTATGATAATTATACTTCATGGACCTTTCAACGGTATATTCTGCATATTTTGCTACTTCCTAGAGCGTAAATTTAGGCTAAAAAGTTTTATGAACTGCTTATTGATGCATACGGACCAAAGGCATTTACTGACTTGATTTACATATACGCCAAACCAGCTGGGTTCCTAAACATCTCAATGACAAATGAACATGAATCTCACTTATATCGGGTGTAATTTACGCTTATATTTTAAAACTGCAATGTAATAAACCCTTACATTAAACTGATGTAAAATGATCACTTTACTTTGTTAGTAACCACAATGTTTAAACAATAAAATTAAACAAAACTGCAAATAAGAAAAATGCCACAGAAATGTTAATTCAGCGCGAGATGCGTTATAAGTAATGACCAATGAAAAGCGGGAGCGAAAAGATCGGAATCGGAAGAATCAGTTTGAGCGTAAAGATCGTTTGGAGCGCACTGTTTGGCGTCATAGTTAATGACCAATGAAAATCGGGAGCGAAAAGATCGGAATCGGAAAAATTGGTTTGAGCGTAAAGATCGTTTGGAGCGCATAGTCTGGAGTGAAAAAAAGGAGTGCAATTGAATTGGAATTGGACCGCAATGGGAATGGAATCGGATCGGGTATAGATGACATTAGGATCGGAAGCGGACCGGATCGGAATCGAAAAAAAAAATGTCAATTTCATAATGTTCAGTACTGTATACCTTAACATAGGAATAGATAACCCCAAAGCCATACAAATACATGGTAGCGACAAGTCAACAATGCAAGATACAGACACAGTACAAAACATCAGTATCCTCCCAAAACGATATAGAGGATATTTGTTTTTACAAGTATAAGATAGAAATATATTTCATCAAGTGAGCACCGGAATTCGTTTTTTCACGAGTGGCGATGCCACGAGTGAAAATACATAATTCACGAGTAAACTGTTTTTCTATCTTCCACAGTGAATGGTAAAAACAAATTGTCTTTACATTTTATGCTTCTAGCGCAAACTTTGCATGAATTGGGCAGAAACGTTGCAAGAAAAAGTGTCAAAGCCACTTGTAAATGACGTGACGTCATGACGTCAAACATACAGATTTGAGCCCGTTTTCTAAACGTTCTCTTTTGGTATGTTATGTGCGTTTGGGTACCAACGTAAAAAAATCTGTGAAAATAAATATGATATTCCACTGTTTTTAAATATTTTTATATATGCATATCAGGAATCGACACACTCATAAAACACAGCCTCCCCAAGCAGCGAAAAAGAAGAGAGGAAGAGAGAGAGCAAGTTTTTTATAAGGTAAAGTTTTGTCATTTAAAGAACATAAGACGATGTTCCTTTTTAATCAGTAAGAATATGTTTGAAATTCAACAAACGTGTGATTTGTTCATGTTTGTTTGAATACATGAAAGAATAAGTTTAAAAGCCTTCGAACACGACAAATATGAAACAAAAAAACTCAGTTTGATATAACCTGTTCATGGGCAGCAATGGAAAAGCACATTACTGCCCACATCGCATAGCCCCTGGTTGAGTAGTACGTAAAGTATAAATTTGAACATGTAAAATCGAATGCGGTATTTCCAGATTAACCCCACTCCAACGACCAGTGGCGCAACTTATATAGGTTTTAAGTGAATTGGACTGTAACCTACTTTGTTTTATGTGAAATAATTCTTAACATCACTCCATGTATTCCTTTGAAATCAGATAACTTGGGAAGCAAACCCGTACAGTGACAGCGCCTAGCCGTGCAGTTCCTATTTCATTTCAAATGAATGTTTATGTTGAATTATAATGTCTATTTGTAAGATTTGGGTGAAATTATTATTTAAAAGTAGACGAAAATCAGCTTTATGTCAATTATATTGATTAACAGGGGAACGTATTCTTTCAGCTATATGTTTGAACCAGATTCAAGCTAAATTTAAAACTACACTCAACCAAAGTTCTAATTGGTCATCAATTGTATATGTTTACAATGCATGCTACTTTCGTTACTTCACTATGTCAAGAGAGGTTATGAAAAGAACTGTTTTGCATTAGAATCATTTGTGCAATGTTTTCTGTATCTTTATTGATTTTTTTTTCTTAAATTAATCCCATAACATTTACTTTCACCGCTGAGTCAAAATTAGAACAGTTTTTAATTGAAAGTAAGGTATTTATAAAAAATAGTTTTTTTAAGGTATTTAAACATAAATGCTGCTGATAAATACGGTTTTATTTGTTTTTTATACTAACAAGGGAACCTATTTCAACAAAACAAGCAATTTAGAGCAAGTTTCCGGTTGCGTGATCTTAAATTGCATGAAATAAATTTTTAGCAAAATTTAGGATTACTCTCGCCAAACTGTTCCAAAGTAAATTATAACAAGATTTAATCTTTAAATGAAGACTGGTGTTGGCAACTTAGCACATATAACGTGTTAGGCCAATGTAAATTAAAAGAAAAATTAAAAGTTACTAAAAGTGACCAATAAGAACTTTGGGTGAGTGTATATATTTTCTCTTTTTAGATTGCCATTCAACGTTGCGACATGGAGGCAAGAATAGAATATATTGCCGGGACTGGTCATCTGTACAACCGCAATCCATATAATTATTTCACTCTGGCTGTTTAATATAATTAAAAATAAAATTAGTTCAAATTTGACCTATTTGCTTTTAAAACAGTCAATCCTGTCGTAATGAAACACTCAGCGGAAAAGCGAAATGTGGTCATTCAGGGCAGGTTGTCTTTGTTCACAGATGAATTTGTTTTTAAATCATTTATTGGGACACATAAAGTGCTGTCTTTATGTACATGTTTTTGTTTATAGGTGATCTTTAGCACAGATTGGCATTAGTTCTTGTATATTACGTTACAATTAACAATTACTTTAGTTAGATAAAACCAACGAGTATATTTGTGGCAGGCTGATCTGGATCTACACTGTTCAAACACCTTACTCATTAAGTTGTTTTGAGGTTTTACCGAATCAAACGAAGAAATAAGGTCACTGGACTACAACGGAATAACACATTCTTGCATACTAGATCCGGTCATCCGGTATTTTCACTCGTGTAGGAAATTTCGATCCTAAAACACCCCCGTGTAGAATGATTTACGTGCTTACATGAGTGAGGTCATGTCATCAGGTAATTGACGTCATGTAGCTTCTATTTAGGTAAGTGACATCATTTAGAAAATTAGGGATGTCAACGTCAACGTTTTATTGCATTGAAACAAACAACTAGACGATATAAATGTAAATAAATATTATGAACAATAGAGGAATGCAAGAAAAAGTATCTTGCGTGAGACATTTGGATAAGATAGAAAATTCGGTTACCTCAGGTGAACTGTTTTCGCGTGAACGAGGCTATTTATTTGGTTAATTAATTACTTAGGAAATCATACCACAGATCCTGGTAAGAATTTAGTTTTCAGTACTCACGATTATTACCAATGTATGTGAATTGATTACATGAATCTATTTGATTCGGTTGCAATTCAGTGATTTTTTTATCTTTTTTATTTTATAAATGTAACTATTAATTATTTATGTTTAGGGCTATTTATGTCTTTGCACATAAACTCTACAAAAATCGACAAGCGGTTCAGTGCCTAGTTTACATTTGTAATTTTCGGGTAATACTATGTAGACTATAACACGCAAAAACGAAGGTCAAGCGTGAGGACGTTTACAGACGCAACAAAAAAAAAACAAAAAAAACGAGACAACAGACTGCATACTGTCATATGTTTGTTTTATTACATACCCTTATTTCACTCCAAATTAAATGATCACTAAATTAATACATGTAATACAGAATGAAATTTGATGTACGAGTAAGCAATAACGTCAAAATTAAGCATACATCTCTACGTCATATTTTATTAAGATGTGTCGTAATAGAACACATGTTTACATTTGCCAGCGCCATGATCGATTCTGTTAAATAAAGGAATATTTATGTTTTAATTCTTTAATGACTTGAAAGATTAGGCAACAACAACATTTGCACAAGACCCGAAGATAGAAGTGTTTACAGTAGTATAATATGTTACGACTAGGATTTGAAAGTCTGAGAGTTTTATTTTTATATCGCAGCAGCGAGCTTCGTTAACATTAAATGCATCTATATGGTTGGGTTTAAAAGAGAAAATGCAAAGGATTTTTGTATATGGATATTAAAATATGAATAGTTTAACGGTTTGACATTGTACACTTCCTTGGTCCTAAGCTTTTGCTTATTCTGTTTATATTATCTAAAATGACTATCTAATAATACACTTTTTTCACGACTTCATATTATTATTTTTGTAAAGGTCAAGAAAAAGTGTCATTGGTTTCAAAATATCAAATTGAGTGAAAGGTTTGAAATCGGCCTTTTGGCCCTTTTGACCCTAACAAAGACTTTTCATTTTATTCCCGCCCGAGATCTCGAACCTGACAAAAGATAACAAACACAGTTTCCCTCCTTCATCATATTATGCTTTGTTTCGTTTAGCTTAATACGTGGTATGGCATGCTCCGTCTATGGAACATGAATAAACTATAGCATCATACATATATGAACAGATATAAATATCATTTAATAATCAATATTTAATTTTAAAAGATATTGCTCTACATAAAGGACAATCGCAACTTCCGGATCGACACTGATTGGATATTGCGACCCCAAGATTGTAACCTTTCTAAACAGCACCCGCCATAGAGTCGGTGAAATATTATTCGCCATTGTAACAGAATGAAAAGAAAAATTAATGAGATTTTAAAAAAGTATCAGATAAAAACGAAGTTTATGTAGCAGACAAGAAGTTAATTTGGGGTTTATCCTATATTTAGAGCAGCTAATGTATTGTCATTTAATATTTATTTTCAATAATATATTCAATGTGCACTGTTTGCACGAATGTGTTAATTTTAATCGAGAGGATATTTTACGCAACGATTAACTTTCTACATGTTTACGTTTATTTCTTATCTAATTCTTAAAGAACCCACATGTTGTATATTTTTGTTTTGCCACCGGTACCCCGCCCAGGTTCAACGTTTTTGTTTTGTTTGACAATAAAGTAGAACCTCGCTATAGAGACCACTAATTTAAATAGGAGTGGCAAAAGCGTTTCGTTTTGGAAGGGTCTTCTCAATATTTCAGTTTAAAGGGTTAGGGTTAGGGTTAACACTTATTTACACTATCTGGTTCTTTATGCTCTGATTAGTGTGTGCAGGAGGGATGGGGTCTAGGTATCTATCTAGTGATAGGTAAATTAGGGAAAAGTGCGTGAGCTCGTCATGCAATTCCGATCAAGAGCTTTCCGGGACAACCGCACAAAAGGTTGGTTTGGAGGGCAGTTATCTACTTCTTTTTGTGTTAGATATTTCTAAACATAACATTTTTGTTTAAACTAGAAATATTGCAACCTATAACTCAGCCCCTCTTAGATAGTTTAATTTAAAAAAATTGTTTTGTTAAGGTTTCGAAATGGTAATCATGGAACAGAATTATTTCCAATTCTCAATTTCGTTGGTCATATAGTTTTCTATTAATTGTTTTACTTATTAAAATAAATTGTCTTCTTTTTTCTATGAAAACATTCTTTGTTGATTTGTATTTGTGTGTCAATTGATTGCCCTACAACACTGCGACACGGAGGCGAGAATAAAATATGTAACAGACACTGACCACAGTCAATCGCAATCCATTTAATTATTTCACTTTGGCAGTTTAATGTAAATCAAAATTAAGTTAGTTCTAATTTGATCTTTTTGCTTCTAATACTAAACTTTTAACTTACGTAGCAATTTTAACATTTAACTAGCCTAAGATTAAATGTAAGCAGTTAGTGATGCAGCTATATTCCTGGACATAGACTTCGTGGTTTCTGTAAGATTTAATTTTCGTAGTTCTAAATTTCATAGAACCCAATGTACAAAAACCCAGTTTATTACATTTATGTTAATTTTGATGTTTGAAATAAACAATACCAAACTTTCGATTCCAAAGAAGCGCAAATCATCATTTTGATAAACCAAACTAATCAATATTTAATCATCAATACCGCATAATTCGTCCGCTTCTATGGTTAAATCTATTGACTGTGAAATATTACGAGTTTCGAATTGAATCATAATACTTAAAATAACTATTATATTCAGGTATATATTAATGTTATTGGTTAATCGTGTTCCTTATAAGCAGACACATGCAAGAAGTAAAATAAAGGCTTCATTAAAAGAACAGTGATCAATGATACATGTCAACCGTCAAATATCGGAAAACACATAAGGTAAGCATTTATCTATTTACAATTAACAGTTTTGAATGTTACTGTGTAAAATAATTTATATTGAACCTTTACAAATAGATGAAAAGGGAACTTTAAAAGCCACCGAACACGACAAATACGAAAATATTGCAGACTCTGTTTGATTGAGCCTGTTCATGAGCAGTAATGGAAATGCAAATAATTGAAAGATCAACTAAAGGAATATCTACTGTCTGTTTATAAATTAAAAAAAAACAAACAGGTCTAACACTATAACGATCACGGTTCTGCCGTGCTTGACTTACACCGGTAAACACAGTTGATGGTTTTTCTTCTTTAAAATTGAAAATTAGCTGACACTAAAACATTTCTTCCAAACAAGTGAAACAAAAATATCATGAAAAACCACACTCAGAAAATTCAATTGTATTACTATTTATAGGCTTACATGTAGCATAATTTAAATTTTAATAATAATTTAACTAGCTGTATTGTTTCGCGTTGCAGAGCAATAACAGTTTGAAAGTATAAATCTATATAAGATGTATCTAATTTTTCGTCGAAGTTGTTTTTATTTAATTCTTTATACTCCGACTCAACAGCAAAATAAGCAACAATTACTTTGCCACTGACCGTTCCAAGGCGGTAACCCCTCGGGTTCTCACTTTAATTAATTGTTTGTGGCGCCCATTTTGAAACTGATTATTGTTAAACCATGCTCTATTTTCCTCTCTACCTTTTGGCTGTGTGGGGAGGCTGTGTCTGCTGAATGTGGCCATTCCTGATATGCACATTTCACTTTTTTTTGAAACCCTAGAACACTTAGTGGCAAATTCTTTTGTCACTGACCGTTCCTAGGCGGTTACCTCTCTGGTTCACATTTACGTTAATTATATGTGGCGTTTATTTTGAATCTGACCATCGTATTACCGTACTCTCTTCTCCTCTCTAGGTTTTGGCTGTGTAGGGAGGTTGTGTCTATTGAATGTGACCATTCATGATATGCAAGATGTAACATTTTGCGTATTATGAAGATTTAATTCACGAGTTACTTACGATATGTTTTTTTTTCATTAGATAAGATTTCAGTGAAATTTTGATTAAAAAAAATATTTCTGCCATCGTGTTATTGCTCATTGAATGCAACGTGTTTGGTCTCAGAAAAGCCATCCTGTTCTGCCTGGTTTGCTTGACATTACATCTAATAATATATGGGGCGCGTCACGGGAAAAGGTACATTCGGACATTAGACGTCAAATCTTTAAATGACGTCATTAAGTTGAGCAGACGACATTACTTATCATACATTTCGAGGTAAAAAATATTATGTTGTCAAAATGTGTAACAAAATTGCCAATAAGTTTTGAGAAAATAACAGATAATTGTAAAATCTTTCCAAATATAGTAATGTCTAAAAAGTATGACCGAATGCACCTTTTCCCGTGACGCGCCCCATATGTGATATTGCCTCTACAGGTTAATCTGATAGTCCCAATGTACGTTATCACCACTGCATGACATCGGTAACGGATTGTTTTACTGATAACAGTACCGACTGTATATACGGGTAGACTTTTTACCGCCACCACACTGCTCAAATAGCGCTACTGTGAATTTCAAATGATATTGCCTCTACCAGGAAGCGAACCGGTTTGCCTGTTTTTGCTTGCAAAACTGTCGGATTATGTGTTAAATTTTGTTGGGTTTAGGGTGGGTTAAACTTCATGCGCATTGGCAACTTGTTTGTACATACATGTATGACAAATTGAGTGGCAGTCGTGAGGTGGATGCACACTAAAAACCTGGTCTTAAATGCTCCTGGCAACGCTTATTACCCTTGACCGTTCCAAAGCGGTGACCCACATGGACGGTTGCGTTGTCGGAAGTGCATGGCTAGGTGCGGGTTAGCTCACCTGTGAACGCCACATCATTTGGTATCCGTTTTTGTATATTTTTGTTGTGTCTTTTTTAAGGCTAATCAAATTTCCGTTATTTATACTTTGACAGCCATATAGGATATAGGATGGTTTAATACACACCTAAAACTGTAAAACTTAACACTACTCACAACTGGATTACTTTTTCATATTAATGTACATCGTTGTTTGGGATGGATCGTTGTTGAACTGAAGTAAATATTGAGTTGCTCAATCCGGGGATGTGCGTTTGCATAAGCATACTTTCACGCGCGTGATTGATTACAGCTTACATCATTCTGATATTTAATTCCTTTTTTTAAAATCAAGTTTTTGTCGATCGACACCTCTTTAGAACCTGGCTACAGTAAAACCTGTCTTAAGCAGCCACTTAAGGGAGTGACATAAAGTGGCTGCTTAAGACAGGTGGTTGTTAAAGACAGGTAAAAATTATAACAAAATGCCAGTTTCGGACATTCAAACTGGCTGTTTAAGACAGGTGTTGCTTTTCGCATGTGGCTGCTAAGGCAGGTTTAACAGTATATATTTTTGTTTATTACTTTGATAGCCATGTTATATATCGTTGTATTTGACTTTACTTATTATCATATTACCCATGATTGTTTATACCGTTTCCGTAAAGAAATGTTATGCTCTGTTTATGGGACATGAATAAATTATACGATCAAAAATATATGAAGGGATATAAAAAGCATTTCAATTAGTAATGTTTATTTTAAAAGAAATTGCTCTACATAAAGGACAAGCACAACATCCGAGTCCACACTGATTGGATATTGCAACCCGGAAGATTGTCACCATACTTAACAACACCCGCCATGGAGTCAGTGAAATATTAGTTGTCATTGTTAAAGAATTTATGAGATTGTGAAAAAGCATCCGATGTCCATATATCAGACAATAAGTTAATTTGGGTATATCCTATATTTAAAGCAGCTAATGTATTGTCATTTAAGAATTAATTTCAATTTAATATTCTTTTTGCACTTGTTGAACAAATGCATAAATTTTGATCGAGCGGATATTTTACACAGTGATTAACTTTCTACATACTCTTACGTTTATTTCTTTTCGATTCTTAATTAACCAGTATGATGTATTTTTTTTGTTTTGCCACCTGACCCCACCCAGGTTTAACGTTGTTTTTGTTTGTTTTGACAATAAAGTAGAAACTCGCTATTCACACCACTAATAGGAGTGGCAAGCGTGGTTCGTTTGGGATCTAGTTTCATGTACCGATCTAGTGATAGGTAACTTAGAAAGAAGTGCTTCAGCTCGTCATGCAAAGTAGATCAAATGTTATTGGCCCAACTGGGGAGCGAACTTGTACCGTACGGCGATAGTGCTTAGCCATGCAATTCCGATCACGCTACCGACTGAGCTATTAGGGACAACCGCAAAAAACGTTGGTTTGATAAACCAGAAAAACAAAATCATAACCACATGACAACGGTTACCGATATTTTACTGACATCAGTAATGACTTTATGTACAAAGAGACTTTTACGACCGCCACACTGCAAAAATAGCGCTTCTCTACTATGAATCGTAATTTCAGTAAAAAGAATAAATGACATACCACAACATTTTATTCAGTAATGCATCACGTTTCTAAAACAGAAAAAAGAAAACAATTAAAACAGATAGCAGACAAAGCATATTTTATTTTTGTATTTTTACAGAGTATCGATACGCCTCAATAATTTCGAGATTAAAGTGAAATATGTCACAGCAAACACGAATGAATACATTTTTAAAAAGGAGAAATCAGAAGATTTCGAAACCAACGTAATAGCAATTGGTTGGTTGTAGTATTGAAATAAAAGCACGAAGGTTTATGAAAACCGTTTCATAAATCGCGTCTAAAAACTATTTACAAAAATAAGATATACTTTACAAATATAGACATGCAAAAAAGTAGCTTACAATATTTAGAAACCAGAATTTCGAGCATTCTTTTCAGTGCTGGAAAAATCAATCTTTATGTAAAATTTCCATGTGAAACAAGTCAGGCGTTTCTCAACAATTATACATCAATACTGCTCGTAAGCAAAAAAAGCTTTCTGTATGTACGATGCAAAAAGTCCGAAAAAAAAACAGATACCATTTGTAATAATTTACTTAAACTATTCAAACCTTAAGATAATATATTAAGATAAATTAAGTATAAAATAAAAAAAAATTGAATAAAATACATGTACATATGTAAATTGTCTATATTAGATTTTAATTATTTTAGGGTGATAATAATAGAAAATCATGACAGGATTCAATTGCCATAGGATTTTGGTAAGTGAAATTATTGAAAAAAAAATCCAATTTGGTTGGTGATATTGTGAAAGATGTATATAATACATGTATTTGTTATATACCCAATGCCACCATTTTCTACTTTGGGGGTTCCATATCTTCGTGTGTACGTGCCATGTGCTCGTGCGTGCATGTGTTTGTGCGTGTTTGTGGCTTTAAGTATTGCTATCGTTCAGTAATCAAAAGCATGGTCGCGATGAACGAAGACCTCAGTCGTAGTTGCACAATAGTAACTGGAAACCCAAGCATTTACGTTAGTTAGTATTTAAATGAAAAGTGCAGTTTTTATAATTGCAATAAAACAGTGTATTATTACGCTGAGTTTTATTCCTACATCGGATATATAAATAAAAGATGATGACTAAAATTACACATGATATTGCCCCTGCTGGGGAGCGAACCCGTACGGCAATAGAGCCTAGACGTATAATGATTATTCCAATTACGTTACCGACTGAGCTAGCCGGGACAACCCGGTAAGCAGCTAAAGATGTAATTTTAACCGTATGTTCAACGTGTTTTCAGGTAGGGCTTGTGGTTGCTTTGATTTTGGTGGTTTTGGCGCTGGTTGGTATCATCGTATGGAGAGAATTAAGGTATGGTATACTTGTACTGCACAAATCCATCTTTTTGTTTGAACATGTACAAAATTATTCTTCGTGTACATTGCGCGGCAAGCTTTTCAATCAATCGATCAAAAGCTGAAAGGTTGTCTTTAAATCTTTAATGTTTCATTTTTTTAACCACAGAGGCGATGTTTTGTTAGCAGACAGGCCTCAGTTGCAAAACTTGGGTGGATAGAGAAACACAATCACTGTTTACAAATTATTCACTTTACGCTAATTTTCATTACTGTTTAAAATGTGCATGCTCGTGTTCAGAACAGGTCGCTATAGTAAAGTGTCATTCATGATTATAAGACACTCCTCTATGTGAATATCTAATTAGCTTTCCATTAAGTTCTCTTGAAAAGTATCATGCAGAAGGAAATTAGATGTTGCAGTACATAAGTAAACACATGTATTTACAGAGGACGTTTGGTTCTTTATTAATATGAAACACCTATAAACTTTCCAATGGCGACGAGAATAAAAAGGATCTTTAATGGAGTACAAACAAGTGAATGGAAATTTTAAAATTTAATGAATTTCGAATAATTTTGACATTTTGTGAGTGAAGAATTAATAACATTGATTATTCGATGATTATCAAAATGGCTACATGACCTCCAAGTTCCCATAGCTTCAGTATTCACGAACCAACGATTGACACACGATGTAAGAAATAGTCAAATTATATTTTCTTCAAGAACGTATCAAAGTCCCATATCTTCTTCTCAAAGTTACGAAAATTAAATTTTGATGGGTTGTTTGAATTCAATTTTTTGAACGTTTTAAAGAAATTCTTTTACGTTTACTTCTACTTGCTGATTGTTTTGCATGTAAAGTTATGTCAAATGGTGAACGAAATTTCTTTGCCCTTGCAAAGTTTTAAGCAAGTTGTATGATACAATTATATATTGTTCAACGACATTTATCTTTTTATGTAAGTTAACGACATGTTAGTTTTCGGAAACTTAAAAGTTGTATGTATCGTTTATTACTGTAACAGCTGATAACAAAAATAAAACAAGTCGACGGTTAAAGGTGTTTTGAAGAAAGATCAACAAGCTCTAGTTCTTATTTAATAGCACTTTTCAAAGTGTTGCTTCTGGTTCTTCATGAGTAGCAGATAACATAATAAACGCTCAAAATCTCAGTATAAACAATATTCATACATACAATAATTAATCAATTATAGCAGTATATGGGGCACGTTACGGGAAAAGGTACCTTCGGTCATTTTTAGTGATATTTTAATTTTACTAAATTAAGAAAGAACTTACCAATATAAATCAATTTCTTATTACTAAAATTGATTTTATTTCACATTTTGACAATAAAATGGTATTTTTTTTACCGCGAAATGCATAATAAATTATGTCGTCTGCTCAAATTTATGATTTCGTTTTAAAGATTGACGTCAACTGTCCGAAGGTACCGTTTCCCGTGACGCGCCCCATACCATGGTATATTCATGTTCAAGAAACAAATTTATAATTTCAATGATGCAGTTAAGTGTTTTAAAAGCACCTTTCAAAAAATGACATTATATTTAGAAGTGTACACCTTATTTTTGTGTTCGCAATTCTGTGTTTGGATGGGGAATTAGTGTAACGAATTTTTATGGTAGGTCATGACGACAATTAAAAAGCTATTTTGATCTTATATCCGAATATCTGCCATAACACAAAAAATGAAAGTTATGTTCAACAACCGTTAAGGTTCATTTCTGGCGGTTCCTTTATACCTGCCATTTTCCATTGCAAGGGTTTGTGAACATAGACTTTCTTTTTTCAATCTACTGAGGTAATCTTCAAACCCAAAAACAGAATGGTACTTTCAATTATATCTTACACGGATATTGTTTGACCGTAAGGCAAACATGAGACACCGAACACTATTTGATTTTCAATAGAAACATGTGTTTTGTATTTGCTTATATCATAATATAACATACCATAAAGTTTATGTTCTTGACTTAAGAATACAAGCTCATCGTCATTAATACATAATTAGAATAACATCAGAAGCTAAAACATACGCAACGAATGGCATGAACAATAAATTTGCAACAACAAGATAATGTATCACTTGTAAAATCATTATATGTTACTGTGAGAGTGTTGACAGAAGATAAATGTCTATTAAAACATTAGTAAGTTAATTATATGTGATTGTTAGTTCAAGTTTCTTTTGTTAAACGGGTTTTTTACAATAGACAGCTAGACTGTTTAAAGTTTTTCTATAAGTTGAATTTGGGAGTTCAAAAAATTAGAATACTCGGTGTTTCTGTAAAATACCTATGAAACTACATTATCATGTATATATCGTAGATACATCTTCAATTATCGATATTGGATAATTGTTCTGGGATTCTTGGATATTGTATCGCGCTGTCTATAAAAAGTCTCAGTTAAAACGAGCCTGCAATCATTGCTTGATCGTTGCGTTTGGTTACTTTCAAATTTCCCAGTCATCTTTTTTACATCTCTGATAATTAAAAATATAATGACGGCATGTCTGTTCGTTTGAAAGGAATAATTAGACATATTTTGACACTTTTATAGCCTTTTAACGCTTCCGGTTACTTTGGCTGTGTGTCTGGCCGATTTAACCTTTAAGTTAAAGGTTTGTACTGAACACAAATTAGTGAGAGTCTTCTACAGATAAAATAGTATTTAAAAATATGATTAAGCTTCACGATGTCAAATCGAAATAACAATGCTTGATATTTGATAACAATTAAGTGTGAAAAAACAAACAAACAAAATTTCATTTCACGATCAATGAATGTTACCATCTTCGTTTAACAAAATGAAACTTTAATAACAAATGCAGCGGAAAAAGTCCGCTTCTCAGGCAGGTTAAATCCAGTTCCGAATGTTAATTATGTTAAAACTTGAAAGTTTACTTTTCTATTTCAGTATTTTTATTGTTGTTTCTATTGGTTAATCCTTATGCCATTTATCAGACACGATCTGAGATTTGATTATTCATATGCACTGTTACATTTTGGAAAACACGGGTAAGCATCTGTTTATTTACAGTTATAGTCTAAGAATAGTATTAAATAATATAATGTTGTATTACACTCTATTTATTACTAATAATATTACATTGTATGTATTATTAAATAAAACAATCACAAAAAGTCATATAATGTCAAAAATAATTGTTAAATAGGATTTGACAGATAACTTCAAAAACACTTAAAAATATTGTATTATACATGTATTTAGCCGTACGAAATAGTATCATGTAATATTAAACAAAACAAATAAAAAATAACTGTTGACTTTTAACTTTATACATTTCAATAAGAATTGTATGAGAACTTAAAAATCCTAAAATGCTATTTTTATTTTTCCTACGCTATTCGTAAATTTTAAAAATTCTGGTAATTCAAAAACAAAAGATACCAACAATATTTTCTACGTACAGCGCTTTGCCTGCTTGATAATTATCTATTTAGTCGCTCGCTGCTTTAAACGATAATAATTGTGAAATCAAGATACCGTAGCGTTTTTTTTTCTGCGGGTGCAGTATTTCTGCGTATCTGCGGTTTTTGGATGAAATCGCTGAAATATATTCAGCAGAAAAAAATCCAGCGAAAATTCAAATCGCAAAATAGTATCTATTTTTCAAACTTCAGTCATCGGAGTCGCCATATCCGAGTAGAGATATCCGTTTCCTTTAACAGACATGTTAAAATAATTACGAACAATTACCGTTAATCGTTGTCTTATATGCATAATATAAGCGCGGCATTAGCTCAAACATTTCTCAAACATTCATTTCAATTTAAGTTGTTTGAGAGTTGTTATATATCAATATGATAAATATTTTGTTTATTTTTGATAAAATAAAATGAGTAACAGTTATTGACCCATGAAGAAAAATATTTAATTATATACAGTGCTAATCTTACGGCTCATTACCCAATAACCGCAGAATTTTTCTTTCATGGGAACCGAAAACGCAGAAACTAAAAAATAACGCAGAAATTTTTGCATCCAATTTTGTGGGCAAAACGCAGAAATTTATGTCCAAAGAATAACCCGCTATACGGTATTTTAAGTGCTTGGAATCACAATGCCAAGATGGCGGAGCAACACTTGCACGACGTAAATAAGCGATGGTTTGCGGAAAGATAGTGAAATGACTATGACATCATGTTTGTGAAGACTTCACGATTGCAATTTCTAAAATGTGCAACTGAGCAGCGTGCTCAGCCGTGAACAAATTACAATGTTATTGTCTAAAAATACCGTATAATTATAATGCACAGTTTTTTACTTATCGTTAGAACGTTAGCGTAGAACTGTAGAATGAATCACTAAATGTAAATGATATTCAATCCCTTTTTCGTAAATGTATAGCGAATCGCCGACAATGAAGTATTAAATGTAATTTGTTTTTGTGTTTATGAAGCATGATGCGATTATTTTATTCCTGCAACTGTGTTTAACTTATTTCCATTTTAACTCCAATGCTTTGGTCGCAGATAAGTTCGTAAGTAACTAGTAAATTTGTTTGAGAGTGCTATTAATTGACTTTGCCGTCGTTTCGTGTGCTTTTACACTCAGTATTAAAGTTAAGTGGAACATTCTTGGTTAAATTTCGGGTTAGAGCTCTTTCACCAAAGCAAATGAACATGTCGGTTCGTATTAAAACTTAAAGTGCAATTGTGAGGTTGGCGCACACATAGCTTCTGTATGACATTGCCAATGGTAATGTTCGTTACCGTTGACATTTCCAAAA
This sequence comes from Corbicula japonica, assembly GCA_038501625.1. Classification (NCBI taxonomy): domain Eukaryota; kingdom Metazoa; phylum Mollusca; class Bivalvia; order Venerida; family Cyrenidae; genus Corbicula; species Corbicula japonica. The sequence goes on along the minus strand of JAZAYU010000018.1, from coordinate 3,209,239 downwards.
CGGAAACCCATCGGATATTTGTTAATTGTTTGAGATGCCTTTTTGTTTCTTGCTTTGGCTTATAAATAGATAAAATGAGAAAATTGAAACCACTGAACACGCATAATATTTTGATTGAGCCTGTTCATGGACAATAAAAAAATGCATATTTCTGCCAACGCCGCATAGCCCCGGATGGAGCGAAATACAATATACCAATAAACAGCACAAAATAAAATTCATCCCGAACAATGGTGTGCAAAAAGTGGTAAAAAGCGGTATCAAGGTCATGATATATTTATTATCTTCTTTTGCATAAACTGAACGTAAACATGCGGATCACTTTACAATATAGGACAAACGAATAGCGCAAACCAGAAAAATGTCAGCTCAGCTTAATGACGATGTTGTAACAATACGCCATTTGGATCGGTGAACTACCGGGTCGACAATGATTGCATAGCGGAAACCAGAATAATGTTAGCTGAGCATACTTACGATGTAATAACAATACGCCATTTGGGTCGGTGAAATATATATAGTTCGACATTATTAGCAAAATAAGAGTACTTGTAACCCAACGCTGCAGTCACGCACGTAGGATGACATCGCATAGCCAAGGGACGCAAAGAACTCTACCAACCGAGCTAGCCGGGACAACCCCAACAATTTTTCGCGGATAATCGCAATATGTGTTCATAATCATGAAAACAAAGGAGACCGATTTTATGCTGATAACAGTTCTTCCAAAAAATAAGAAAAATAATAGACAGTTTATAGAGTAGTCATTAAATGTGAATGGTGTTTTATTCAGAGATATCCATTATTTAGTGCAACGTTTTAGAATTGTCTTAAAGATCCACTTCACTCCTCCTTGCATGTTCATCGATAAAAAGAAAATTATCAACATCTCAATCACGACGAAATGCCGTTCAATAAACATTTCACAAATTTTCGTTAAATCGCATTTCGTTCGACCGCATCTTTTTATATAGAATAAAGAAGGAATACAGACGGGACCAGCCGCTTCGTTCGTAGTATACCGTCATTTCGTATAATCGCGATTCGTTTTATCTTTTCGCTCCCGCTTTTCATTAGTCATTACTTATAACGCATCTCGCGCTGAATTTACATTTCTTTGACATTTTTTCTTACTTGCAGATTTGTTTTATTTTATTGTCTAAACAGCGTGGTTATTTACAAAGTAAAATGATCATTTTAGATCTAAAATGATGTCTTACTTAATTCTACATCAGTTTAATGTAAGCGTTTATTACATTGCAGTTTTAAAATATAAGCGTATGTTACACCTGATATAAGTGAGATTCATGTTCAATTGAGAATTTTAGGAACCCAGCTGGTTTGGCGTAAACTAAGTCAGTAAATGCCTTTGGTCCGTATGCATCAATAAGCAGTTAATAAAACTTTTTAGCCTAAATTTACGCTCTAGAAAGTAGCAAAACATGCAGAATATACCGTTGAAGAGCTAAACAATTTTTCAGCATAAATGTACGCTGATAATAAACTTATTTAAATGTGAATATCGTGTTTATTTTTTTTTTTACCGCTCAAATCAAAAGGGAAAAATAGTTTCTCTTTAATTTTCGGACAGCGTTTATGGTTTATATTTCATACTAGACTTAATAATAGTTTACGTTCAAAAGTGTTTATTAGCATCAAAACATTTCAGTTGTGAATCTCCTTACTAAATAATACATTAACGTTATAATGTAGCACGGGTTAATGTACATGTTCGCTATTTCTTCCCTTGTGTAAGAAAAGTTATTACGTTTTTTCGCTTAAAGGGCAATATACAAAACATTTCCGAACTTAATTTCAATATCATGCGTGTGAATGGCAAACACACCATTTACTATTATATGATTTCAGTTTTATGTACAAAATTATTGTTAAATTAGTTTTTTATTACTAGTGTTTGATAGCAGAAAACTCAATTAAATTATTGTCAAAAATTGCTTTGTTTAAAGTCGTTAAAAGAATCGGAAGAAGCGACTCGGATCGCTACAGTAACTATATATAACTGAAAAACTATAAATAGAAGCATTCCGATCCGGTCAAAACGCTCCGGTCTTTTCACTCCAAGCTATCCAAACGCATAGCGATTCCGATCCGGTCAAAACGCTCCGGTCTTTTCACTCCAAGCGATCCAAACGTTCAAAGCGATTCCGATCCGGTCAAAATGCTCCGGTCTTTTCACTACAAGCGATCAAAACGCTCAAAGCGATTCGCTTCGATTCCATTCCGTTTCCAATTCGATTTCGCTCCTAACGGGATCGGTTTGCGGTCCGCTTCCGATCCGCTTTCGATCCAATTGTCAATTTCAGGATTTTCAGTTCTATACCCCACGGCGACGCCGCCTATTCATGTAACTCCGAGCAACAGCTTCGGAAACTTTTGCGCGGCTAATTAATCTGCTTCTTATGAGTGAGTTCTGAAAAAAGTCAGTTAAAACAATTCTACAGATTGTTAAGTTTAAGTAGTTAAGTAATTAGATGCAGAAAAAAGTATTTATATGCACGTTCAAGATTGGAAACTTAAGGCCGCGAAAAACATGGTCACTCAAAAAAACAATGTTAGAAAATTGTATTATAAAATAAAATTTAAATAACAACTCTATTCTTTTTTATTATTTTGTAGGCTGATTTTGTTAGGAAAACATGTTGGGGCTGAATTTCCAACGGATTTTGGTAAGTGGTATTGGCAAAAGCTGTGGGCTGCATTTGTCTTATTTTTCATGACACTTAAAGTTTTTTCCCTTGCTTTTAGGAATCTTATATTTGCCACGTTTTTACCGTCTAAACAAATGGGATATTTGTAAACGTTGAACCTATAAACCATATTAGCGTTACCAATCACAAATATGCAATCAATTGTATAGACAACCCAAAAGCCTTATAAATGCGTTGGCAGCACCCAACCATGCAAGAGATAGACACAGTACATACCATCAGTATACTCGAAAAAAGGACTGTTCAAATTTGCCTTTTTACTGCTGCCATCCACAATGATTGACATGATTCTCTAGGACAGTATGAAATTAGCACATAACCGTCAAGGGAGGTAATTGAAATCGATAATTACACCGGGTGACTTTTGACAGCCGCAACACAGTACCTGCCACTTGCCGTAAGATTCTTGAAAAGGCCGAAGACCGAAACGTTGATTTGTTGTTATTTTAACACATGTAAGTGTATTAATTACATCCTTCCTTTAATAAGGTTCTGAAAAGTAGTTGCCATGCAAACTTTAGCAGCCGAAAATTCCCCTTATATGCAGGTAGCTGCGGTGGTTGCCTTGATTTCGGTGGTTTTGGCACTGATTGGTATCATCATTGGGAGAGAAGTAAGGTAGGCTTCATTATTTTATTAAATCAATTTATTAAGAACATGTTTTCATACAGTTGACTAAAAAGTGATATATGCCTATTGGGAATGGCCACATCCAGAAGACACATCCCTCTACAGTCAAAAAGTATAAAACAAAAGACAGTATGGGTTAAGAAATATTCAATTTCAAAATATATATCAAAAGATCATCACTGGCAGCGCCCAACCAACCATGCAAGAAATAGACACAATACATACCATCAGTATACTCGAAAAAAGGACCGTTCAATTTTTTTTCTCTCACTTGTTAATTTGTTGGGGACAAACACATTTGTTATTTTTTAACGGTTACCGTACACTTCCGATCTGTGTCTGTTTAATAGGGAGTATATATTTCTTTAACGTGTCTCATTTTACTCCCGAAAACACAGTAAGAGAGTGTAAGAGTCAACATCCAGGTGGTTGGTTGGTTGGTTGTTGGCTGGTTGATTGGATGGTTGATTGGTTGTTGGTTGGTTGTAAAACTCATGTGACGCGAACAACTTCTACATTTTCGAAGATATTTACTTGACCATTGAAGGTGATTTCGGTTAGTGTAAAAGTGCGTTACACGATTTTATTAAATCTACATGTAGTGACTTAAACTACTTGTACATGTACATTTTAAAAATATGGACTTTAAATCTTTAACGATATGTTAATTATAATAAAACCTCTCTTTTAAAAAGCACTGTGTTGTAAATACGTAATTTGTTTAATGGTATATTTGACTATGTAAAACACAATATACAAAAATAGATAGTGAGGTTACAGTGCGACGATCTGCGTCACGCCCAAGAGTATGTTCGATAACATAATTATTAATATGAACTAAGGGACTGCCTCTCTCGGAATCGACAACCGAAAACTAAAACTACAGTGAACAATGGCTGCTCATTAACATTCTGTTGGTATCTTCTTAACGTTTTTAATGTCAGAATTTTAGCAAATGAATATAACTAAAAACTAATTTCATTCTGTTGTAATGTGTTATTTTATATTACAGTTTATTGATATGGTGAACATAATTGATACTTTAGAAGCATTAGATATAAAATTCTGTATTCATATATTATTATGTATACTGGCTGCAAATAAAGTTACCACTTTTACCATTTGCATTGATGTATTGAAACTATTCAGTATCGCGAAATAGCACTAGTACATTCTTGCAATTTTGGGTAACTCACTGTCATCAGGTATTTTCTGCTGAATTTACTTAACAATTGAAAGTTTCCAATGTTTTCTTTTAAGACAAACTCTGGCGTTTATTTTCTCAACCTTTGAAAATGGAAAAAATTCAACAAAATGGAAACCAGGTAACTTGAAATTGACAGAATGGTGGCAACATAGTAATTGTTTCAAATTTCATCATAAGTAAATGTTGATATTCCTATAAAACCATTCAAATTTAATCAATTACTTACAGCCGTTAGTTATTATCAAAGTAATTATCGAAGTGTTAACTTTCTATCGACAAGGAGTATACATATGGTAAACCCCCTCATTTAGACCACACTGATATTAAGACCACCTTCATAGTAAGAAAACTTAGCAAGTATCCTATTTTATAGTTTTGATATACCTTCCCAAAATATAAAACCACTCAACCATAATAACCACCGTTTCCCAGTCCCAAAGGCGGTCTTAGCAGTAAGTGGTGATAATTGCCACTATAAAAGAAATTCTGATAATTCCTGGTATTGCACAAAGATTTATTTCACAAATAAAATTTAAAAAATCGAAGTTACCTTGAACAACTGTAAAATCAGTCATATTTGAATAACAAGTCAATATTCCTTTGCTATTCATTCGTAAATATACCTTTGTAAAATCAAATAAACCATGTTTGAATTAACCCTTTCCTCTATATATATGCAACATTTTATTGCAGATCGTGGTCAGGCAGAACATACATGCCATGTAATCAGGATCTACACTGTTTGCTTTACTTGATAGATCTATACACCTTTATTGAAAATTAAACAGTGTAGAAATTGATCGGCGGGCACAGTTGTACCATCTGATCAGGATCTACACTGTTCGGCTTCTAATACATGTATTATTTCTAACCAAAATGAAAACAGTGAAGGTCCTGAGGACGATCAGACATCACAAATGTGCAATATAATCGAGATACACACTAGTCACCCATGCAATAAAATGCATACATATGAAGTCAAGAGTTATGATAGTGATTCATATTGTACTGCATCCGAGGCCTTAGATGCATAATTTTGTCAACAATGCTGACACATAACTACAAAAAATGCAATGCTCAAAAACATAATCCGTCTACTGAAGGCCAAAAGCGGTCTTCAGCCTTTTTTTCTGTTCCGATGAACTCTTCTGGCTTTTAATAGATGGTATGTAAAAATAACCATTAGTAAAAATATGGAAAATACAATATTTGTCAACTGAACTCGGTACAACTTAAACAAATAATGTGTCCTAGGAATGCAATGCTCAAGAACATATGCAAAAATAACAATTTTGTCAACATTTCTTACACATTACTCGTACAAAAATGCATCCAAGAACATATGCAAAGTTAACAGTTTGTCAACATTACTGACACATAACTCATATAAAAAATGTGTACGAGGGATGCAATACTCAAGAGCATATGTAAAAATAACAATTTTGTCTTCATTAATCTCACATACATGAAACTCATACAAAAAACACATCCTATGGATGTAATGGTCAAGAACATATGTAAAAGTAACAATATTGTCTACATCACTCATAGCAAAAATGCATTCTATAGATGCAATGCTGTCTGATCAGGATCTAAACTGTTCGCTTTTTCATTCATTAGGTTATTTCTGACCAAAATGCGACCAGTGCAGATCCTGATCAGATGACACTGATGTGCTGGCTGATCTGGATCTACACTGGTCGCACATGGGTATTTATGGAGGAAAGGGTTAAAAAGTGAAATACCATATTTTTTTTTACATTTTCACAAATTTGTTTTCTATCTGTTTTATCTGTTCACCTGTAGTGCACATAAAGACATACAAAAATAACTTTCAAAATAAAAGATTTATCATTGAAAAATTATTCAGATATAATGGTATTTGGAATGGTGAAAGATTTGACAAGTGTATTTAACTAAGATACCCCTCTTTCTGTACCAATCAGATGGTACATAGTGAGCATGTGATTTTTTGTAGTATTTCCAATTGTCATTTTATTCTACTCTTCCACACACACACATTATTGGAGTCTGAATTCTTCATTTAATATCTTTCAGAGCATTACAAGTTTTCCAATTAAACTTAAACAAAGCATTATGTTGGCATGTTGCAGAGTAAGTTTTTAAATATATATGTGTAGACAGTCTGTGGTTCAATCTGTCAGTCTGTGGTGCTAGGTTGTCCAACAATTGCAGTGGAAGATCTGGTCACATAAAAACAATTTAACAGCAAAATAATGAGAATCCTGGGCTAGAAGTAAAATTCTTCAAAGAAGACCTTGGATGTTCATCAACAACTTAATGTTTTCAAACACAGCATCGCCCATAAAAGTTGCTGAGTAGTTGTTTGGCTCTTTCAAACCACTTATGAGAATTAATGATACATTACCCATTAATTCATTTAGTTTTTGCAGATTTTCCACGTTGACAGAGAAAACTATCAAAATATAAACGCTTTGTATGTTCCAACTTGTGATGAAGAATTCAAATACAGTGGAGGCTTGTCAAATCATGCCGCAGACAGCTGAAGTCGCAGACTAGCTGAAAAAGTAAAATATTAATGATGAACCACATTTATGTTACACTGAATAACGTTCACCTGTAGTGCACATAAAGAAATACAAAAATAACCTTTAAAATGAAAGATCTATCATTGAAAAATTATTCAGATATAATGGTATTTGGAATGGTGAAAGATTTGACATGTGTTAAGGAAATTTATGAGCTACAATACTATGTTTATTATTAATAAAAGAATTTTAATAAAAATAAAACCATAAACCTACAAGAGTACTTTTGTTTGCATCATGCCAGTCTTAGAATCAGACACTTCATTGTGATACTGCTGTCAAAGCTGCACTAACCCATGATTGACTGTGTCATCTTTCTAGCATCACCTGGACCTGAAATATGACAGGAAGTGTTGAGAAATTATTCATCTTGTAAATATTATATTTAACATTTTACTCCAGATAATATGCCTTTTATCACATGGGTTACCCGTATAGATCCAGATCATCTACCACATCTGGGTCTTATGAATGGATCTAAACTGTTAACGATTTGTCAGAAATAACCTGAAGAATCTAAATGCAAGCTGTTACATTCTGATCAGACAGAATGGTTTAAGATGTTGTCCATATCTGATGGCTTTCTTTTGGGTATGGAAAACATTTGGGTTGTTTAAAGTGTTTGAAGCCCAGTGGCTTCACTTGGGTATGAAAAATAGTTAGATTTTTTAAAATGATATTAATGAAAGAAAAAGAAAGTATAAAGTCTGAATTATTTGAACAAGAAATACCTGGGAATGGCATGAACTATTCTCCCAGACATCCCGAAAGTTGCCAGACCGAAGGACCTGTCTGGTAAAATTTGAGCCGGTCAGACTAGATTTCTTATGTTACCAGACCGAATGTCAGACAAAAATTTGAACTCCTTATACTTGCAAATAGCCTTATAACATGTTTCGGTCTGACAGAATTTGTTTCGGTCAGACAGATTTTCACATCTCATCTGACCAAATGTCTGACACATATTTTCAACTTTCGGGAAGTCTGTTCTCCCCAAGATACCAAAGAAATTTCAGAACACCAAAATTAATAAAATATATGACAAAATAGAGGTTCAGTTAACTCTTTAATAAACATTTCCTCCAAATGTGGTAAACACGGCTACGCTGTGCATGAACTTTAAATTTGCCACAAGAAATTAATAAAACATCAAATGCCTGTTTTGAAGAATTTCACTTTTCCTGAACACCACTTCTTTAAATATGTTCTATTACCGGTATATTAATCTAAAAAAATTTATAAAAAGGAAAGAAATTTAACAGACATCAATAAAAATATTAAAAGATCATTCAAAGACATTCCCAAATACATGTTGTTATTTTTAAAAACCATCTCTTTCAATGGTTTAGTGCACTTAAACCCTTTTCTCCATAGTTATGATTTTTATCAGGAGCAATAATTAGAGTCAAATCAGCCTGCAAAGTTCAAATGTATACAGTCTGGATCTACTATGTTTGCTTCTTTGTTGAATTATCTGAAGGATCTAAAGGCAAAGAGTGAAGATCCACAACTGCATCAAAAACTGTTGGTGTTAATCCTTTACTCCATATATACAATTATATTACATGGGCAATTGTATACATCCAGATCAGATGGCACATTTGTGATCATGATTTGCACTTTTCACTTTAAAATTAGTTATTTCTGACCGAGATGTCACCAGAGTAGCTCCTGATCAGATTGAATGAATTTGTCAGCTGATCTGGATCTATACTGGTTGCATACAAGTTAAAATGTGTTTATATGGAGAAAAGCATTAAGAACTTGCAGCAATTAATCACTGGGAATCACAACTTCACCCTGCCTTCAACTTCAAAAGTTACAGTAGCAAGTGCTTGTAAAAAAATTTATTTCTGTGGGAAACAGATTTGTCATTACAACCTTTTGATGGAATTCGGAATTTTATCATGGTTAGAAACTCAATTTGATAATGGTAAATCATGTTATATAACTTTACGGTCTTTCTTCTGTAAAAAAAAGAAATATGCATATCAGGAATAGATCGATAAAATCTAGAATCTCAACGCTTAGTGTGGTACGTTATGGGTGAAGCCAAATACTAAAATACAGGCTATCGCGGAAAGTCTGTAACAGATAATTCCGTAAATCAATTGCAAAATGTGATTTTAAAATAATTTTTAGGTGTATATATATATATATATATATATATATATATATATATATATATATATATATATATACCATATAAGCGGTTATTTCTGCGGTGACTTTATTTCTGCTATTTCTGCGATTAAATAAATGACCGCAAATTTAAAATCCGCAGAATATTTATCCCTTTGTGAACTTTATAACGGTCACGGTGCATTCTACATTTTGACTTGATAAATGTGTAAAGTAATAACGAATGACGACAAACTTTTTTTAACGGATTGCATACAAAAATAGATGGAACGAAAGGCTTTGTACATGTACAACAGTTATACATGCTTTATTAAACAATATTTGAATAAACGATTACGTTCAGATTTTCCATTTGCAGCTGATAGTAACTCAGACATATTAAATGTACATGTATTAGTACATGTATTGGCTTTTACTATATTTATATAAGTTTGTACGGCAATGGCATCGATCTTTATATGTCCACTTTCTTAAGAGACCGCATAATTTTAGAACTTGATGCCGCAGAAATAAAAACACCCATGAATTTTAACATAACCGCAGAATTTGGAGCCCGCAGAAATAACCACTTATACAGTAGGTATTTTCTTAAATATTGGGTAATTGGTTTGGGGTCATTTGTCATTTTGACAAAAAGTTTCCATACATACTCCTTTTTACGCATGTGTGACCAGTATAGATCAAGATCAACCGGCTCATCCGTGCTGTCTGATCGGGATCTGCACAGGTTGCATAATGGTCAGAATTACCTAATGAATAAAAAAGTGACCAGGTTAGATCCTGATCAGACGGCACGAATGTTCCGGCTGATCTGGATGTAAACTGTTCGCACACGCAATAATGGTGTATCTATGGAGGAATGGGTTAAAACACAGCTTTGCCGAACCTGCAACTAAAAATAATGAGAAAAGGCTCATCAAAATGTAACTCTTTGCAAAACACTGTTTTGTCATTTATACAATAATTTAGATGGGAATTTAGTTAAACATTTGTTGCTTAGCTACTTAGTCAGGTTAAAAATAAAAAGTCCATGTACAAGAAGAGGATTACTCTGTCAAATTTGATCTTAAAGATTTTGGCATCAAGTGTTGAATGCATGTAAGCAATTATTAATCTATTTGGGTACACAGCTTCACTATTTATTAAAAAATTAAAACTGAAATAAATATTATTCTTAAGTTCTTGCAGCTATTTCTCTCTTTGGGTAACACGGCTTCGTCGTCTCTCAAATTAAAAATTGTTACAGAAGCAACTTCTGGTAAAAATTTGTCTCTTTGGAAAACACAGATGTCTTTTGCAATTGTTATATGTCAAACGTTTGCTTTAATTTGTATCTTTTAACCATTTCCTCTATGCATACCATTTTAAGGCATGTGTGACCAGTGTAAATCCAGAGCAGCCGGCACATCCGTGCAATCTGATGAGGATTTGCACAGATCACATTTTCGTGAGAAATAACTTAATGAATAAAAAAGCGAACAGTTAAGATCCTGATCAGATGGCACAGATATGTCGGCCGATCTGGATGTAAACTGTTCGCGCACACAATAATGGTGTTACTATGGAGAAAAGGGTTAAAACACAGCTTTGTTGTGCAAACAATTCAAACTTAAAGTGCAAGTATTCTGTTATTTAATGCTATTAATGCTCATTCTCTCCTTGGAAAACACGGCTTCGCCGTGCCTGCTTTTAAATTGTTACAGTTGCCAAATGGTTCCTGTTGCAAGTAATTGTTGAAATTAATCTGCAATCAGGGCTGGACAAATTTTGTTTTTTGTAACTAGTCCAGAACTAGCTTGGTAAACATTTCAGCTAGTCCCACTTGCGCAAAAAAGCGAATTCTGATTGGTCAGTATTTATACTGTAAATAAAGAAACAGGAAATACAATAGGAAGCGTTTCATGGGGGATTGATATTGTTATAACAGATTTAAAAACATGTTATTTTGTAATAAACTTATTTCTGTTGTAAAACACGATATGCACGTGGTGCTAAAATGGAATATTTTGAGATTGTGTGATACAATGTTCAGCTTGTTCAGGGCGTCGGGCTTGTGGGTTTATCCAGCCCAGGCAATTGCTGTCTCAACATGCATTTCTATCCTTGGAAAACACGGCTTCGCCGTGCCCACTTTAAAATTGTTACAGTTGCCAAATGGTTAGTGTTGCAAGTTATTGTTGAAATTTATCTGCAATTGCTGTCTCAACATGAAATAAAAACTGTTACAATATAAATCCAGAGCAGCTGGCACATCCTTGCCATCTGATGAGGATCTGCACAGGTCACATTTTTTTCAGAAATAACATAATGAATAAAAAAGCGAACAGTCTAGATCCTGATCAGATGGCACAGATGTGCAGGCAGATCTGGATATTAACTATTCGCACACACAACAATGGTGTATCTATGGAGGAAAGGGTTAAGTGTTAATAAAACATGGATTGGTTGTGCAAAGAATTCAAACTTAAACTGCAAGTGTTCAGTTTTTCATTGGCATTGTAAATTCTTTCCTTGGAAAACACGGCTTGGCGGTGCCTGCTTTAAATTTTTACAGTTGCCAAGTGGTTACTGTTGCAAGTGTAATTGTTGAAATTTATCTGTAATTTCTGTCTCAACAGTCAAAATGCATTTCTCTGCTTGGAAAACACGGCTTCGCCGTGCACGCTTTATAATTGTTACGGTTGCCAAGTTGTTCCTGTTACAAGTAATTGTTGAAATTTATCTGTACATTGTAATTTCTGTCTCAACATACATTTCTCTCCTTGGAAAACACGGCTTCGCCGTGCCCGCTTTAAAATTGTTACAGTTGCCAAGTGGTTCGTGTTACAAGTTATTGTTGAAATTTATTTGCAATTGCTGTTTCAATTTGCAATAAAAACTGTTACAATATCAATATCTTTTTTTGTTATGCCTTTGTCCGACTACAAATATCTAATCCTTTACCTTTTCCGCCGTCACTGGAGGTCTATCTACTATTCTGGGTGTATTTATTTTTAAACTGAAGTATGATATTGATTGAAACGATTTCTAAAATTAAAAAAATCATTCGTCTCTTTTGACATGTCGAACAAACAACCCCAAGCGAAAGTTTCTTACAGTGTTCGTTCCAATTATCTGTTTATTCGCAGCAACAAATCCATTTTCGATTGGAAACGTCATCTTTAGACAACATTTACTCAAGACAGCCATGCCATAAATAATTCCAGTGTGACACCGTTTACGTCACGTTGGGATAGAAATAAGACAAATACAAAATAATTACCGTAAGACAGCAACTACTTACTGAATCGAGACACAAAATAGCGGCTTTTCAGTTTTAAAATCCGGAAGCAAGCAATCTGGATGAAAGTCATTTTGTCCAATCAAAAAACCCGTATTTTGCAGGGTATTTTATTGTCCAATCAAAAAACCCGTATTTTGCAGGGTATTTTGCAAACCGGAAGACGAGGGCTCACAGTTTCTTGGTATAGAGTTTTGCTCATGCGCAATACCGTAATCGGAATCGACACGATTTCGACGCGCTTCGCGCGTCGAATTCGTAGGGTCGATTCCGTATAAACAATATAGAAGGAATTTGCAGCGGAAAAGAAAACAGGGAACAAAATGATACATTTTCTTACATGTACACAAGTATGATTTCGTTTGCAGATCTACAGAGATCGAAGAGGATTGTTTGTAAGTTTACTTTTTCTATATAATCTTCTTTAGCAAATCAAATACCTTAAAAACAAAACTTCCTCATACTACGTGAAGTTGTCTCAATAGTTAAACGTTTCAAAATTCATTCATCCATAAAGACTGCCGAAGTTCAGTAAAAATAGTTCGTCTTAATGTTGACGTCAATGTGAACATCTTTCTGCAAGACTGGTTATCTTCATGATCCTCCATTACTCCGAAGCAGTCTCCTCCGATGCCGTTCCGAAGACGACTTCCTTACATTTGTGTATTAATAATTGTCCAAAATTAAATATAAGTAGTTTCTCTCACTGTCTTAACTCGTCAATTTGTTATTTTCACTGTTCACCTCATCATTATTGTTTTTTTCTTGAAATATACATAATCACTCATGTTGTTCAACATTTTATACGTTGTTTTTTCTTAACTCTCTATCTCTATTACTTATAATAGTGTCTGCTTCGTTTTTAACTTTGGTCTGTCAATGCCTTTTTGGGTCGTTTTCGTTCTGTTTAAAGTCACCAATAAGTCAATTTCTTTGATCAATCACTGACAACATTGCTACAAGCATTTTGCTCCTATTCCAAGAACTTTCTTCCATGTCAAGTTAAAATGCTTGTTCTTTTTACCGTCGGCATCGTCGCTGGTGTTCTTTTCCATGTAAACATCGTCATTATCTTTAACATATTTTGGGGAGAAGGTGTACATTCGGACAGTTGACATCAATCCTGGAAATGACGTCATAAAGTTGAGCAGATGACATTAATTATTATGCATTTCGCGGTAAAATTAACATTAAATTGTCAAAATGTGTAAGAAAAGCAATTGTTTAATCAGAAATGGGCTGTTTAAAAGAATGGCTGGAAAAGTGAAAAATAGTGAAAAATTTAAGTTCGTAAAAATTCAAAACATGTTATTCTATATTTTTTGCTTATTGAAACTGGGTTCAGAACTGAACAAATTTTTGAAATCGGTCAACTGGGTGCTGAGATATTGTCATTTGGGATATTTCAATAAATGGCCAGTGAAGTGAAAAAAAATATAAAAAAAATTAAAGCTCAGAAAAAATCAAAACTGGTTGCTTTATATGTCTGTACAGTCTTTACAGTGATCAAAATCAGTCAAGTAATACTCATATGAGACAGAATAAAAATTTTATGGAGCTTCATTGACCAATATTAAATAAATCACAAGAATTTTTATTTATGTGCTTAAAATACAATTGTTACTGTTTCTTATTATTTAAATGTGCATTTCTGTTAAAATAGATGTTGAAGCATCAAATACTAATGCTTTAGAACTTGTGGTATCGCATAAAGATTAAAAATTCATATTTTTAAGAAAGTTGTTAACACTCCTGACAACCACATAAGTGCAGTGTACTCAAAAATGTTTCACAAAGGCCATTCCTGTTTGTCACAATTTAACAAACATGACATAGACTTCTGGGAAAATACATGCTCTTGTTATCATGTAAAGGATATGTTGACAGAACATTACAATATGTGCAAAATGTCACACTCCTGAAAAATTTAGCTGATGTTTTCTGAAGGGAGCAGCAGACAAATATAATTTCAATAAGGGTGATAATATCATAATTATTTCATGTAGGACCATTAATTTTAATGATACACAAAAATCCCTTTTGTACTATTAATCTTTAATGTCTATTAGATTGATACAGTCCTATAAATGTATTGATTTGCTTGAGGTATTTTCTAATCTACCACGCTTGATTTAATAGCATAAATTGTGGTTAGTTGAAGTATAATATGCTTACTTTTATCATTAGTTGATGCCTAATAAATGCAACTAAAACAACACTAAAACGTATCTTTATTCAAGCTTTTTGTAACATGATGGTCTGAATAAATGTGATTTTTAAAAGTGTTACATTTTTTGTCACACTCCTGACATTTTTTGTGACCGAAGGAAAGAAATCGGAGTTTATGAAAAAAAATGTTGCTTACCTCAGATTTAGTCTCCACGCAGAAAGACCGAGGACATTCGACATTTAACCGGACCGTAGTAAAATCTCACGGACCTTCCCGATGTCCGACGCCTTTCGCGAGGTGTGAGTTTTGCCATTTTCTCATGCGTTATCGCCTAGCGTCTGATAATCACCGACTGCTTTAAACTTACTTGCGATCGGTTTCCTTCTCAAAATGATTTAGAAAAAAGGCATTTTTCGTCTCCAGGTTTGTCGTACTAAATAAAAAAATATTATTTAAGATTCGGCGATAAAATTTTTCGGGTCGCGCAGATTCTATCGGGTCGGTCGTGGATGGGGAAACAAATAATATTTGATTTAAGGCCTGCTCGTAACTCTCTTTTTCTCAATACTTGATTGTTTCCCTCGCTCTTCGTTCATTATCATCATACATGTGATAATTCAGCATACGACACAGGTGGTCAACGTCATTCTTCGTATTGACCATAATTTAGTTGTCATTCTTATCTCTGTTTGTCCTTTTTGTCAGCTCATTATTCTCTATTTCCTTTTCCGCATATGAATGTGTTTAAACAATGTTTTATCTCGTAAAAAGACGCTTATTTTAAAACAATAATTGTGTTTTGTTTTCTTAATTTAAGAACCAATAGCGACAAAGATCTTTCTGGAGAGAAGATTAGAGAATATTTTCAGGGTTTCTTTCGGCATATAGAAGAACTGGACACGACCTTAATAACAACAACATATGTTGGATGTTGCGAGAGGTATTTTTTATTTATTTATTTATTCAGGAATTCTTCCATGTGACATTTTATTCTTACGACTGTTTCTTCTAATGCATTACTTTTAATTTCAGCATACGGCACAAAGTTTGAACTCTGTATACTTTGTCTGCGTGGGCGAATACTGTTTTAGCCGGCACATCAGTACCGTCTGATCAGGTTATACACTTACTAAAACATATTTGCACCTGACCTAGATGCGAGCAGTGAAGATCTATATCAGAGAGCACACATAATATCAAATTACACCTGTTTTAATATTTTTATGCTCGCGTTATAACGTGTACATATGGAGTAACGTATAATGCATTGAAGCGGGTGAAAATATATTGATTGTTGTGGTAATTAATACAACACTAATGATAATTATAATCAAATTGTTATCTGTATTTTAGAAAATTATTATAGATTTTTCGTATTTATTAAATTATAACGTATAGAAGTTTTTTTCGCTAGTACGTCATGACAAACATTATTTTTTTAAATATAAGCTAACAAATTCTACAATGCGGCCTCAAATTCAAAATGAGTTCGACAGATTATCAACTAGCCGAGAATCTTGGTGAAGGACCTGGCAACTGGGGATAGCTAAGGATCGGCAGAGAGGCACTAATTGATATATATCAAGGCTATAATATTTTCTTCATTTTTATTTAATGAGGTAATACATTAAATACATTACAATAAGAAACATTTTGAATTGTTGTATGTTTGCTCTGTTTAGTGAACAGAACCCCATTCTGACATATAAAACCTCTGATCGTTCGAACTACCGATAGCTCGAACAAAAGCTGCTGTCGATTGGAGTTCGAGCCAACGAAGTTTAATAGGTATATGATTCAATGGTTAACAAAATACGACAGTGACGCTGATAATCGAAAACCTAGAAACAAGGAGTTATCTTTTTTTGTATTCTCGAATACCCATTTTACTGTTTACAGAAATACAGAAATTATAGTGTTTTCTACCGAGGATTATTATCTAAATATCCTTTAAAGTTTGAAACGATTTACGTCAGAGGTGGTACATCTATCTATCAAACCGTTGCATTTCTGAAAATGACGTCTGTCTAGGAACATGAGTGTCTGTGTTAGGTAGATAATTGATTTATAATTATATAAATAACAAATCAACGCACTACTCCAATGAATATATGGCAAGCGGTTTGAACAATTAATCCGGGAACTACAATTATCGACCGATAACTACATGTATGACTATAACTAACTGAAAACCGTGATTATTGACGACTGCTAGGTTTCCATTAGGTAGTCATAATTATCTGTTAAAACTTATTTCAAAGTTCTCGGCCGAGAACCATATCAATCGTCAATAACTTAAGGTTGTGGATTAATTGTGCAAACAGCTTGCTACTATAAATGTGCAGATGCTCTACCATATTAATTGACAGACGAGGAAGACTTACATACAGAAATTCATGTATCCAAGCGTAAGATGTGGGATAAGGATACCCAGAGAGAACTAATAAATGCACCGTTACATATTAGAGCATTTATGATGGTCGCCAGTGAAACTACACTCAAACACTATCAGCAATACACTGTTGAAATATCTGAGAATAACACAGTTTAAATATTGTTTATTGCAGCAACCTCTCAATCTTGTCTCCACCTACAATTATGGACACAGACAATAAAAATCGGACTTTATTTAAGATTGGCAACCTTACACAGTTCTTTAGTCATGAAACTTGTGTGTAAGTATCGACTGTTTTTACATTGTTAGAAGTGTACATACGGATTGTCTGAATTTCACGTTTATTGTAAGGCTTAACATATTCATATAGAATACAATTAGTCCAATTCTATTACAGTACTCAATACGTCTAATATTTCATAAAAAACACAAGGACAACTCAAAGGCACGAATACGACATGTTCTACAATATTAATGAATCAATAACATGATAGGTAAAAAGATAGGTACATATACACAAATAGTATCCACAAACATTCAATGAATACCATCATAATTATGTAGTAACGAGCGTAATATATGCTAAACAAATGAAAACGTACAAACTGTAACGCAGTTATGCGTTACTCACTATACAATTGGCCATATTAATAATGGTTTTCACGCGCATGAGATAGGCATTTATTATATGTTAAGGGCCGTCTACAGTCATCACTGCACGTTTTCATTGATAAAAAAATTATCGAAATCTCAGTAACGGCAAATATTCCGTTCAATAAATTATCAACAAATAAATGTCACTTACGTTTAATTTCTTTGCATATGGTAAGACACGTTTATTGGCCCACTACACTCCTCGCCTGCAAGTCATCGATAAAAAGAAAATGATCAAAATCTCAATAACGGTAAAATTTCGTTCAATTATACTTACACAAATGAATGTTACTTATGTATCTTTATTTTTCATACAGTAAGACACGTTAGAAACGTAAAGAAAAAAAACTAGACATAAAAATTCCTTATTTACATAAATTAAATTCCCACGTAAGCGTAATGATACTGAAAATATAATGTTGAGTATTTTGTAAAGAACTTTCAACTACTTAAATAGAAATCAATGATAGACATCCGTTTAAGTGACCAGGAAGCGAGCAGGGAATTGAAGCTCAAACACACTTTTACTAATATCTCAAAAAGTTTATATATGTAAGTCACGAGGACACAAGATATTGTTTGTTGACACTATCATATTACTCATGTGGGCATTTAAACTGATGTTTTGTGTTGTGTTTTTGTGAGAATATGTAAATAGAAGTTTCGGGAATTTTTAGATCTCGCTTTTTTTTCTTTACTGTTCTAACGTGTTTTACCATATGCAAAATAAAAAAAAAATAGTAACACTCATTTGTGCAAAATTTAATTGAACGACATTTTGCCGTTATAAAGATTTTGATAATTTTCTTTCTTATCGATGAACGTGCATGGGGGAGTGTAGTAGGCCCTTAAAATATAAAAAACAACAACTAGATTAAAAAATCCTATTTACTTAAATTCACAAAATCTAAACAAAATGCAACATATTTAAATGCCCACACGAGTAACATGACACTGACAAAAGTTGTCTATTTTGTCTTTTTGAATATCATGTGTAATTTATATGAGATATTCGTCAAGTTGTTTTTGACTAGTAATTTTCTGGTCGCTTTCCGGTCGCGTAAAGGGTGGAAGGCAAACGTTGATTCTTTCTTCGTTCTGTTTTTATACTGTTATGAAAGAGACTTTATGTTATCTCTTTCTACTGAACATCAAGATGATATAATTACAGCTTTTAACAACACCTCGAGGTACCTTGATGATTTATTAAATATAGACAATAACCATTTTCCATTACTGGTTAATAAGATTTATCCCAAAGAACTACAACTTAACAAAGCGAACACGTCAGAAAAGCAAGCAAACTTTCTCGATCTAAATCTGTCCATTGAAAATGGTTATGTCACTACTAAAATTTATGATAAAAGAGATGATTTTAATTTTAATATAGTAAATTTTCCGTTTTTAGACGGCGATGTTCCCCGTGCAACATCTTATGGGGTTTATATCTCACAGCTTGTTCGCTTTTCAAGAGCTTGCAACAATGTTAATGATTTCAATGAACGTAATCTTTGCATTACAGAAAAACTCTTAAAACAAGGTTATCGGTATCACAAATTAAGGAAAACCTTTTGCAAGTTTTATCGCCGATACCCAGATTTAATTCATAAATACAAATGCAGTTTAAAATCACTTTTGCAACAAGGTATTTCACAACCAGTTGTTTATGGAGATTTAATTTATAAACTTAAAAAGATTAAAGGCAGTGTTAATTTCTCCCGGTTATTCGTAAAAACCATCTGTAAATTTAAAAAGAAAGGTTACCAACATGATATTTTACAGCGCTCTGCATACCTGGTGATTAACCATTCTACAGTTGATCATTATGCTTACCTCTTTGGTTGCACGACGGTGGCAGGGGTTTAAGAGTTTATGAAGGTTATTGGGGAAATCTTTTCTTAAAAAAACCTAGAAACTCGATTTGTTTCTTTTATCCCTGTCATCGTGTTCTTGCTGATTTTACTCCAGGAGCTCTGGTCTCGGTAAGATCATTGAGTACCCCTTTCGGCTTTGCAATGCTCTTAGCTTCTTATGTTTTATATGTTTGTGTGCTTTTGCATGCAACATTGTTAAGCAGATAAGTGGGTTGGAGTCTTTTCACCAAGACAACTTGTACTTGTTTTGTGATATGAGAACCTGTTGGGGCAAGTGTGAGGTTGGTGCACCCTAGAACCTGGTTTAAACCCCCAGTGGCAATTTGATTTGCCACTGACCGTTCCAAGGCGGTAACCCCTCGGGTTCTCATTTTTGTTTATTGTTAGTGGTGTCTTTTTTGAAACTGATTATTTTATTAACCATGCTCTCTCCCCCTCTCTTCTTCTTGACTGTGTGGGGAGGCTGTTTTTTCTGAATGTGGCGATTCCTGATATGCATATTTCACCTTTTCATATTTGAAGATTACGTTAAAGATTTTTCTTAACCGTTCTATCTTTTCTTAATTAATGTAAAATGAAGATACACCAATTACGATTGTTTGGACAAAGTTTTATAAAACTGCATTTCCCCGTTACATAGATTTTGATGGTTTTATTGTTACCGCTGAAAATGCAGAGACGACTGAAGACGACAGTGTAGTTTCACTTAACAAAACCGTTTACGCCTGTTTGCTTAACGGTCTAAGAACGGCATTGACATGCGATATGCAATCAAATTGTATCCAGACTGTTACTGTACGCAAACAATATATAAATTGTCGAAAATACAATAATCATCATCAGGACTTATCCATGCCATTTTTGTTTTTTGTTTGTTTTCAGAACCGTGAGCAATTGTAAACAAGCATGTAATTGCAGCCAAAAAAATGTAACGGAAACAGCGGTGGTTCTCGGGACGAATGTAACCAGGCCTACTACAGTCGATGACTTAAAAATCGTTAAGTTCTCCTTAAAAGGATGCTGCAGTTGTATTAATAAATAAGAGGGCTAAATTATCTCGTTTAAAGTATAGAACCGGGCAAACATTTAGAAGAATTGTAGTTACACATTCATAACAAACCCCGAATTCTGCATACAACTCACAATTCACCGATATCTACATAACTCAATATATGTTTTTAACATTCGGGATTATCCCAAAAATTTTGAATCATCATTTGGGATTATTTAAATAATTTGAATCTTATGATTTATCATGCAAACCCGTATCCAAAGTATATGGATGTAAAAATAAATCTTTAATTTTTTGGGCTTATTTTGTCTACATGTTCACATTTTGTATTTACATTTTTATTAGCAAATTAATATTCATATAAGATGATGAATTGCATTCTATTACCTCTGAAGTCGGTTAACTGTCGTTCAAAAGCTTTATAGCTTATGTTATAATAAGTTTACTAATACCGACAGTAAATAAAATATGTATTGTATTGTATTGTATTCTATTGTATTGAATTGTATTGTATTATAATGTTATTAATCAAGTGAACTCATATTGGCATTGTTATTGGACCAAGGGTAGTCATATTGGCCTGAGGCCGTAGGCCGAGGGCTTATATGACTGCCCGAGGCCCAATAACAATGCCAATATGAATTCACCTGATTAATGACAATTTTATTAATTAACAAAATATCTATGGTTTTAGACTTTAAAATTACTAATTTACCGGTCTTAAGAGAAGAAGTGATTTAAATGTTCAATCTTCAATCTACGCCAGTGACCTGGCTGGTATAAGCTACCAAGGAGATGCAGATATGAAGGTTGTTTTGTTCTGAATACAAAAACAGCCTTAAAATTACTACACACTGTGGCAGCAAAGCCTCTTGTTCATCCAGTCTGAATTTGTTTTTTATCCAGATATATCCAAAATAAGTTAACTTTCTGGCACATTCCATCCACGACTTCAACATGTTAACAATGATTTTAACATGCCGTAAGCTATCCAAACTAAGTTTTGATCCTTTTTGCAAAGTAACTCTCAATTAACTTGCTCAAATGAAGAGAAATCCCATAAATTCACTGTCTTTTTTAGTTACAAAAATGGTTACTGCAGACATCCGCGTTGTTGTACTAGAGAGTTAAACTCAAAGATTTTTATTACACAGAAAGAAATCACCAAAAGCGGAAACATAGACTTATCCTCTGTCGCTTTGCTTAAATGCATCTCGTGTCCAAAGTTACACTATCTATTATCATTTTTATCTATAAAAAATCGACTAAGAAAATCTAAAATAACGGCATTTTTATTTTTAAAAGGAAGTGATTCAATTCATATTGGACCAGTTCATTATCCAATCAGAATCATGCGATCTTATATTGGCTCAGTAAAATCCGAATTGGCCCAGGTTATCTCGTATTGGCCAATTTGACATTTCATATGAAATGGATGTAACCCATATAAAGTGGATTGCATTGTACATATTGTGTCAATATTATTTATTAATAAGATAATTAATACTGTATTCTATTGTATTGTATTGTATTGTATGGTATTGTATTGCATTAACAAAATATCCATAGCTCTAGACTTTAAAATTACTAATTTACCGGTCTGAAGAGATGAAGTGTCAGCTATGATTTAAATGTTCAATCATCAATCTACGCTATAGACCTGGCTGGTATAAGCTACCAAGGTGATGCAGATATGAAGGTTGTTTTGTTTTGAATACAAAAATAGCCTGAACATTACTACACACTGTGGCAGCCAAGTCTCTTGTTTATCCAGTCTGAATCTAGTTTTTCTCCAGATATATCCAAATTACTGTCCATGAACAGGCTCAGTTAAACTGAGCCTGCAATATTTGCATGTCTTTTTTCGTTTTCGGTTGTTTCAAACGACCAGTTTCATCTAATTCACACGCTTATGACAAACAATTCGTTTACCGAACCCCCCATTTATTATTTGGGATGGCAACGAGTAGTTAAATTGGTACTCGAGTACTCGGATAATCTTCCGACCGAGTACTCGAAAGAATATAAATATTATAACCTATATTGGAAGAGATCATATGAAGTTTGATTTCTGTTCAATTATAAATACTCTGTATTTATATACCACATACTCCGTATCAGTAAAAGATAAATATGAACAAGAAAATTAAGTTTTCATTTGTGTTTGTTTTTATTTCATTTGTGAAAGAAATTAATATAAGTGTCCACCTTTCTGTCGTGTTTACAAGAAGAGTAAGGATGATCTTTATTGAGTATACGTTTACCTATCAATGATTAAATGTGAAGGTCCTGATTTTTAAATGGTCATACTGGCTGCGCAACGCAAAACATCTGAGCTTTCAAACCACTGCTAATTGACAATAAGTGACAAGTGCAACTCGGGACCCAAACTTGACATTTTGAAATCTCACAACAATTTCGAGGCGTTAATTGTGTCACCTGTGGTGACTAAATGTCTCGCAAATTGTGCCTTATCGGCGATGTTCCAATTGTTAAACATCTACTACCAAATGAATATGGAACAAAACTGAATTTCATTTCGATTTGAAATTTTACTTTTCATCCGAGTACTCGAGTAGTAGATTTAGTACTCGATACTCGGACGATCGATCGAGTACTCGTTTACTCGATTTCTCGTTGCCATCCCTATTAATTATTATTTGTTATTGTTATTTGTCCATTCGTTTGGTTATAAGATATTGCAAACTTTTTGTGGGGAGGTTATGCTTCCTTTGAGAGACAACGAGCCTTACAAAAATTCACAACCAATTTACTAAGTAACAAACTCATTGGAATTTTAACTTGTTGTTAGATACAGTTTCTACTGCTTAACACAGACATCCTCAGCCGAGTGCCCAACAGTCAACAGGTGTTTCGCCCCTTAACTCGGTACACCCTCGTGATGGCGGGGCAGTAGTGTTGATCAAGCACTACTTGTCTGTGCTGGCTTCCATGTAGTGTCATTACGGCGAAGCCAGAGCCAACTGGACGCTCTTTCAGCTGCTCTACCAAGCGCTTGTACTGAGCTTTTCCTTTTCTTGCCCTTCAAGCCTAGAGCTTCGAAAACTTTCCAAACTGATTGGGCAGGGAATCCCCTGCATCCCACTTCCACAGGGAGGACCCAAGTTGTAAATCCTTTCTCCCTGCACAGGTCTGCCAGTTCCTGGTATTTGGACCGTTTCCTTTCATTGGCCTCATCTGTTCTTTCTTCCCAAGGGACTGTCAGTTCTAAGAGAATCATCCTCTTTGGTAATATAGACCAGATAACTATATCTGGGCGCAAGGTTGTCTGTATGACATCTGGGAAGACCAACTTCTGTTGCAGGTCTACCTTCATCTCCCAGTGTTTTGCCTCTTGAAGTATGCATGTTTTCTGGACATCCTTTGCCTTTTGTCCTGGTTTTACAAAGTTGATGAACCCTGGTCCCTTGGTCCTCATCTGTCTTTCTTGTTTTCTCTCTTTCTCCAGGATATCCGCTAATACACGGAGGACTTGATCGTGCCGCCATCTGTATCGACCTTGAGAGAGAGCTGTAGGGCAGGCTGTTAGAACGTGTTGTAGTGTTCCCCTCTGCTTGCAAAGTGGACAACTTGGGTCTTCGCTCAGCTTCCATCTCTCTAGGTTTGTGGGTGTTGGTAGCAGATCATACACCGATCTAAGCAAAAAGGAGAGCTGGAGGGGTTCATACTGCCAGAGCTCCTGCCATGTTAACTTTCTCTCTGGCAGATTCCAACGATTCCAACTTCCTTGCTGGCCCATCTGGACTGATCTTGCTGATCGGCTAGATTCTTCTGTTCCTCTTATCTCCTGTTGTATCATGCTACGTCTCTCCTGGCTATCAGCTTTGTCCCATCGCGGCTGTTGCCCATGTCCTAGTCCTTCCCGACCTTTGTTTGTGGCTCCTACTATGACCTGGTGTTGTAGACTACTCTCAGCTTGTTCAACTGCCTTGGTTACTGACCACTTCCTCCCTGTTCTTACTTCTATTCCAGCATTGCTGACCTTCTCATCTTTAGAGTCTCGTAGGGTCAAGTAAAGTCTGGCTTTCGCTACTTTGTACTCTTCGACAAGCGAGGTGATTGGGATCTGCAGCTTGGTGGACTTGCTGTAAAGCCCTATGGAGCTGAATGATGGGGGTAAACCTAGCCATCTTCTGATGTGCTTGCTTACTGCCTGTTCTAGCTGCTCAACCAGGCTGACTGGTATTTCATTGACCATAAGTGGCCAAACAAGTCTTGGTAATACCGGTAGGCCGTTTTGGTAAATCCAGGTCTTAAACTTTCCTGGGAGTTCGGATTTGTCGATTCTTCGTAGGCCCTCATCTAGTTGTTGCTGTAGTCTATCTTTGCTGCTCTTGTCTGTGAGAGAAGAGTCGAACCACTTGCCCAAGCACTTGATGGGATTGTCAATCAGTGATGGTATTTCTTCCCCTTGTATGGACATCTTGAACTGTTTGGTGACCTTCCCCTTCTTCACAACCAGACACCGTGACTTCTTTGGTTTGAACACCATCCTAGCCCACGTCACAGTCTCTTCTAGGGCCGTCAGTATCCATCTAGCTTGTATGTGGGTTTCTGTCGTGATGGTAAGGTCATCCATGAATCCCCTGTTTGCTGGTAGACGGATTCCTGCGTTTGTCAGTGGTCCTCTTGTCACCTGCTCTGCCGCTTTAAGAATCAGGTTCATTCCCATCACAAAGAGGATCACCGAGATGGAGCAGTCTGTAACGATTCCCTTTTCTAGTGGTATCCATGCTGTGATATAATTCGGGCTAGAGAACCTGAGGTGGATATTGCTGTAATAGCTTCGGATAAGGCTTCTCGCATTCTCCGGCACATGGTAGTGCTTCAGTGCTTCTTGGATGAGCTGGTGTGGGATAGAGCCGTAGGCGTTGGCCAGGTCAAGCCATACAACAGTCAGGTTCTTGTGGTTGATCCTTGCCTCATGTAGCAGTTGTGTGAGAGCACTTGTATGTTCGACACACCCTGAAAACCCAGGGATGCCACCCTTCTGGACAGATGAGTCAATGTAGGTGTTGTCGGTCATGTATGTTGTGAGGCGTCTTGCCAAGATGGTGAAGAATATCTTCCCCTCGACACTAAGTAGTGAGATAGTTCTGAACTCCTTTATGTTCTCCGAGTGCTTCTCTTTCGGTACAAAGCACCCCTCTGCTGCCTGCCAGCACTCTGGAACTGTGCCACTTTTCCATACAGCTCTTAGGAGAAGCCAAAGTCTTCTTACCAGTTTTGGACATCTTTTGTATACTTCTTTACGACATCTCTAACTTCTTGGAGGGATGTATCTTTAATGTTCAGTGGGAACTTGGGAGGGTCTGCAGCTGATATCCTGCCACAGTCACCGAGAGGATGTTCCCTGCTTGGGTCTGAGTGGACATCTTTCAGATACTTGACTACCTCTTCCTCACTACTCTGTAGGCTTCCTCCTCTCTCTTCACATAGTAGAGTCTTGGTGAACCTGTATGGGTTTGCAATAAAAGCTGCCCTCTTTCTTGTTCGCTCTCTCCGTTTCCTTCTAAGTCGCTCAGCTGCCGTCAAGGTCTTCAGTCTTGATCCTTACTGCTCTCTTATCTCTGCCAGTCCTCTCTTTTCTTCTGCGCTGGACTTATTGAACCTTTTCCTTAGGGAGTTGAGTTCTTCCCTTAACCTCTTCCGCTCCCTCTCTCTTCTATTTGGGATTGGTTCATGTTTCGGTTTCCTCTCCTTTACCTCACAGCCAAACCGTTCGCGTCCCAGCGAGTAGACTAAAGTGGTCAAGGTGTTGATTTTCCTTTCAACCCTTCCTTGGAGTGTAGACTGGAGGATAACATCTAGATCTTCGTCAAACTCATCCCACCTCTTGTCTTGAGTTCTTGGCCATGCTACCTTCTGGCGCTTGGTAATGTTTGGTGCTTTCCTTCTTTCTGTAACCGTTGGTGGTTCTGTTTTTTCTTGGTGAGGGATAACTTCTGGGTTGTCTCTGGCCCTGAGAGGGAATATTGGTGATTCCTCCATTCTGTGTTGGCCAAAAATTGGTGACTCTTCGTTGGTTGTTGAAGTTAAGTCGTCATCTGAAGTTTCAACCTCAGTTGTTTGAGTCTCTATGAATGGTTCTAAGGACTGGAGTCCCTCATGCGAGCAACCTCTCCCAGCTAGTGACAGAACTGGTGCTGAGAGACTACTGGCACTATGGTATGACACCGGACCTGTCTTCTCTCCCGTCTTATCTGGTAACCCATTGCGTTGCCTCAGACTCTCAGTTCGCTGACAGCTGCTTCTCGCCTGGTGAATTTTCAGCCCTCGGAAGTTTTTGCAGACTTTCCCACATGGGCAGACTACTGTATCGGTCTCTGTCCGTTTTCCGTTCCGGGTTGTTTCCAATGTATCCATCCTGTTGGGTTTTAAGGCCCTGAGCAAGTTAACTAAGGCGATTATACTTTTTTTTAAATAACAAATCGTTTTTTAAATCTTTAATCATTTTCCACCTGTTTTGTACACATTAAGCGTAGCTCCTTACGTCATAAATAAAAGAGAATAAAAGCAAAATCTCTCATACGGCAAAATGCAGTTCCGACAAACTTTGCTCAAATCAATTTTTATAAAACTTAAGTCAAATATGGATATCAGGGATGCCACATCCAGCAGACACAGCCTCCCCACACAGCTTAACAGTCGAGAGGAAAAAAGAGCATGGTATTACAATTATCAGTTTCAATATGGACGCATACAATTTTTAATAAGTGTTTGTTTATTTTACTTTTACTTTAAAACAGAAGGAAGAACAGTCAAGAAAAATAGTTATATCTAAACAATCCCTAAATTCTATTTACAATCAAACACAAAAATGAACCTAACAAATCAACAATTCAAATGCCCATATGAGTAAAATGATACTGACAACACTATTTAAGGTTCTTTAAAAGAAATTTCAATAGTGAATCAAGAAATCAACATTTTTATTTTGTGTCATCCAATTTTGCATTCAGGAAATAAAGATCAAACACACTTTTACAAATATCGTGTATTGTATACATTTTAAGAGGAAAGGACCTAAGATATTGTTGTCAGTAACTCATTACTCATGAAAAAAAGTGAAATATGCATATCAGGAGTGGCCACATCCAGCTGACACCGCCTCCCCACACAGCCATAAATGCATTAAAATTGATGTTAATCGTTGCTTTGTTTTTGTTTTGGTTGCAAATAGATTCCTATGGAATATTTAGGTCTAACTTGTTTCTTTACTCTTCTTACCTTTTAACATATGTAAAATAAACATACATTAATATAATTGATTTGTGCCAAGTTTCGTTGAACTGCAATTTGATGTTGGAGAGATTTTGATAATTTTTTATCATTAAAAGTGCAATAACAACTTTCATATCACCATCAGAGTAAACTTTCAGTTAAGGTGTTGCTTCGTCACTGCTATGCCATAGTCAAAACAAAAGAGAAAAATCAAAACAAAATCTCTGAAAAGGCAAAATGTAGTTCCATCAAACTTTACACAAACCAATACTATTAGTGTATGTTTATTTTACGTAAGTTAAGACATGTTATGACATAACAATGACAACTGCTATAGCACCTTCTGTTACATGTAGCCCAACGGATTAAAATAGTTTTGTGTACTGTCGATTTGCATTCATTTGTTTTATATTCAACCACTCCTAATTGAAATACTATGTTATTTATCAGGCATTAAAACAGAAATTTTGTACTTTACATGTGACCGAGTGACTGCAATGAATAATATTACAAATATAATTAAGTAGCAAGTTCATTTTGTGTTTACGACGCTTGTGTTTGCGAGGGATACACGATAAACATTATTTTTTTTAAGTAGTAGTAGTAGTAGTAGTAGTAGTAGTAGTAGTAGTAGTAGTAGTAGTAGTAGTAGTAGTAGTAGTAGTAGTAGTAGTAGTAGTAGTAGTAGTAGTAGTATTGTGCATGCATTTTTGTATGATTGTGCTTGCATGATGATTTTGCATGCAAAACTGTCAATGTGGATTGAATTATTTCACTACATGTAAGACAACATGTACTTGTTTGTTCATATGAAAACATGTAAGGGAAAGTGTGAGGTTATTTCACCATAGAACCTGGTTTAAACCCCCTGTGTCAAATTGTTGTGCCATCACTAATAATGACGCAAACCACCGGCAATTACCCGTCGTGAAACAATTGGAGTCTTCAACATCACTATAAACGACGCAATACACCTTCAATCAACCGCCGTGAAACGATCTGAGTCATCTACATAACTAAGAACGACAAAAACATCGGCAACACCTCGAGGTACCTTGATGATTTATTTAATATAGATAATAACCATTTTCCATTACTTGTTAATAAGTTTTACCCTAAAGAATTAAAACTTAATAAAGCGAACACTTCAGAAAAGCAAGCAATCCTTCTCGATCTAAATCTGTCAATTGAAAATGGTTATGTCACTACTTAAATCAGGCCCGGACGCAGCCCTATGGCTGAGGGGCTGCAGCACCCCCAAGCCGGCCGCTTTTTATTTAGTTGCCTTTAAAATCTTCCTGATCAAGTGTTGTGTATTGAACCATTTCACTGGCCAGACCATGGATACATGAAGCTCGGGGGCATATTAATCGCAAGCAACAATTAACAGTGATGTAAACATGTGTGATTTAAATACAATTTTTCATTGGTTGCTCGCTCAGCCATTGCCCAATCAAAACAGGTGGAACAATAGCGTTCTGAGTGCAGTAAAAGATTGGAAAAGCGTTACAAACACTAGGAGCAATAGACCTGTTTCCCAATACCGTTGTATTACGTGTTTTTATCACTACCACATAATCTCCGAATTTCAGAACGAGGCATAACATGCCGGGCCGCGTCATTACACATTAGATTATAACGCAATGCCGAGAAATTTGACAAGTTTTACTGAATAGACCTGTTTCCCAATACCGTTGTATTACGTGTTTTTATCACTACCACATAATCTCCGAATTTCAGAACGAGGCATAATATGCCGGGCCGCGTCATTACACATTAGATTATAACGCAATGCCGAGAAATTTGACAAGTTTTACTGAATTACTCGACTCTCAAAATAATTGAAAAGGATCATATTGCCCTCGCTGATCTTCCTAGAGAAACTGTTTATTTGAAACTGTTTATTGGGATTGTTTCAATCCGTACCGAAGCATGAAATTATATAGCCTCTAGGTATGGATGAAGTGACACAAAATAACAGGATGTTTATTCTAACCAGACAACTGCAGTATACTGAATCTTGATAACAAGAGTTGACAACATAAGTATATCAGGTCGCGTTCAGCGCTTAACAGTTTTCTTTATGAATAAATTGTCAATGTTGTGGGGATAAGAAATGTTTTAAAAGAAACGGACAAAGCAGAGTTTTTCGATTTTATTTTAAAAAAAAACAATTATGGAAACACTCCGCTCTATTATTGCTGTATATTAAACATAAGCCATTCATTAGTTAAATTTCTTGAGTTTGATTGTTAGACAATCTTCATTAGCACAAGAAATAGACTAAGGCTCTTAAAGTCCGCCAATTTTTGTATTCTCTTAATTTTAAGCCACAAACTAAATGATCGAGTTACATTTTGCTATTAAGGCCTGACTAGATATGCCCTGTCAGGATCGATCGAAAGTAAATTATATATATTAAATAAAAGATGGCTCATAAGCCTAAATTATTTTAGATTCTACTTGGTTTCTTGTGTTCGTGAAATGAGCGCTTGTTCTAATCTAATAAATGGGATTATTTTGCATAATTAATAATTTCTTTTTTTCTTGCAAACTCCATGTGTGATGATCGATTTACAACAGAACATTTTTTGGGTCCAAATACTTAATTTTTTTAAAGAAATTGTGTCAAGAGTACATTAAAAAACACATAGCATTCACTATTAATATGCAAGTCGGCATACGAAGCATCGTTCTGAAATCGCTTTTCGATAAAAATCGGAAAACCCGTTCCGCGAGGGAGCAATGTGAAAAGGGTCTATTAGCAGTTTTTGAGGAAATCGAAGAGATTCTTTCCTTTTCTTTTGTTTTTCTGCGAACCTACAAATATGTAAGACTGCTTAACTCAATATCTGTCCACAATTTTAAGAGTGAAATGTATTTTTGACCAGATAATGGGAACATTCTGAAAATGAAGAGTTCTAAGAGTACACTGCATTCATTTGGATTTAGAAAACACCAAAAGTTGGATAATTTATGTTCATCCTGAGTTCAAGAGAACTGTTAATTTATTGCACACTGAATAAGAACAGATATAGTTGAGGTATACTTAAAATTGCACCATTTTAGTACACCGCATAAAAAAAAATCGAATGCGGGAGGGTATACCCCTCCCGCACCCACCCCGTCATCAGCTCCCCCCAGCATGTACCAATCTGGATCCGGGCCTGTAAATTTATGATAAAAGAGATGATTTTAATTTTAATATATTAAATTTTACGTTGTTAGATGTTCCCTGTGCAACATCTTACGGGGTTTATATTTCACAACTTGTTAATGATTTCAATGAACGTAATCTTTGCATTACAGAAAAACTTTTAAAACAAGGTTATCGGTATCACAAATTAAGAAAAACTATTTGCAAGTTTTATTGTTGATAACCCAGATCTTATTCATAAATACAGGTGCAGTTTTAAATCACTATTGGAACAAGGTATTTCACAGCCTGTTTTTATGGAGATTTAATTTACAAACTTAAGAAGATGAAGGGCAATGTTAAATCCTCCCGGTTATTCGTAAAAAACATCTGTAAATTTAAAAAGTAAGGTTACCAACATGATATTTTACAGCCCTCTGCATGCCTGGTGATTACCCTTCTACAGTTGATCATTATGCTTACCTCTTTGGTTGCACGACGGTGGCAGGGGTTTAAGAGTTTATGAAGGTTATTGGGGAAATCTTTTCTTTAAAGAACCTAGAAGCTCGATTTGTTTCTTTTTTCCTTGTCATCGTGTTCTTGCGGATTTTACTCCAGGAGCTCTGTTCTCGGTAAAATCACCGAGTACCCGCCTTTTGGCTTTGCAATGCTATAAGATTCTTATGTTTTATATGTTTGTGTGCATTTGCATGCAACATTGTTGCCGATAAGTGGGTTGGAGTGGTTTCACCAAGACAACTTTTATTTGTTTTGTGATATGAGAACCTGTTGGGGGCAAGTGTGAGGTTGGTGCACCCTAGAACCTGGTTTAAACCCCCAGTGGCAATATGATTTGCCACTGACCGTTCAAAAGCAGTAACCCTTCGGTTTCTCATTTTTGTTAATTGTTAGTAGTGTCTCTCTCCCTCTCTTCTTCTCGACTGTGTGGGGAGGCTGTTTTTCTAAATGTGACGATTCCTGATATGCATATTTCACCTTTTTTAAAACCGTGAAACAAACGTAGCCTTCTGCATCTTGAAGAACGACCCAAACACCACAATAAACCGCCGTAAAACAACCGTAGTCTTCTTCATGATTTAGAACGACCCACAACACGGCAATGAACAACCATGACAAAATCGAAGTCTTCTACATCACTAGAAACGACTCAAAACACCGGGAATCAACCAACGTGATACAATCGTAGTCTTACTGAAAGATTTAGAGCAATACTTCAATTCTCAAGCCAGTAGTTCCCCATTACGAAGGTGTATACTAGTAGTTAGAAAAGTTGTTAAGTGTACAACATCTAGATGCTCTCATAACACATCAGTCGTTCTTGCCAATCTCGACTTTTATCTGGATAATGTAATTTTATAACCACTCACAACTCGACTTTTATCTGAATAATGTAATTTTATAACCAATCACAACTTGACTTTTATCTGAAAATATTACCTTGTCCCAATGTCCAATTACTGTCCACCTTCCCTTTCCTAAACACTTTGACAACCGTATTTTTCCTGTTTACCTCACTGATCACATTTTTTTAAATCCTTCCATTACATGTTTATTTAAATGACGCTGAACTTTATGCTTTGACCATGGATTTTCTCTTTTGTTTTTTTAAATTGAATTTAGATGTTATATCGCTGAAAGAATATCTCCGTTCACTTCTACATTAGGCTCCAGCTGCCAGTAATCAATGCTGACTCAATCTTTGGTCTTCCACTTCACTCTTTGTTTTAAACTGAATCACATTCTTGAACATTTTTAAATTAACAGTATTTGAAAAAGTGACATATGGAATAATAACCAATTTACTGATGCCTCACAATGTATAAATCCACTGCCAACTTTGTAAATTGAAAGAAATTTCATTGCCTTAAATTTCCCATCCATATTAATTTTTAACAAAATATCACCAACATACTTAATATGTATATGTGATGTCACCAAATACACTTAGAATGATGATGCCATCAAAATTATGATGTTAATAAAAATAGAAAAAAAACAACATTTATCAATGGGAAGGTATATTTTTTTAGTTTGAGACCCCTATCCGGGTAACCCCTTTTATTTTCAAAATATGCGTTAAACAAACTGGTCCAATAGGCCTACATATAAGATGTTATTTTAAGTGCAATAATCAGGCTAGAGAAGGTAAGTCTTAACCATGGAAAGGTAAGTCTATAAAAACCCAATTCAGTAGTCAATCCAAGATGACATCCCTTTTTTACCAATACTTTTTGCATGTGACAGTCGTACGTGTCTAAAGCAAAATGTTTTCAATGGCGGAAATAATTAGACTGCCGATTAAATCACCAATGAAGTGGTTTAGGAAACCATTTATGATGTTTGGATGTTTCTCTGTGTAATAATAGCAGGGATCGCTTCATTGTAATGTATTGTCGCTAGTTGCAGCAACGAAGACAATAGGACCAAATTAAAAACTCACTATTTAATAAAAGGTAAGTGAAAATTTTGGAAAGTATACATGCAATTATTATAAAACATAATATATATTATATTCTAACACGACTCGACGTTTTTTCAATTAAATTTACAGTGATTTATCACACTTCTAATAATCTCGCGTGGACACGGCTATCCCATAAATTCCGGTCGGTATAAAATAATCACGGACAATTTTATATTTTCGCTGGGATTTAATTTCGCAAATTAAGATAGCACATAATATGCGAAATGTGTACCACCTCGTAAAATGACTATACCACATTCCATGTGCAAAGTTACTTATCAACGTCGTTACAGTATGTACAATTACTGTTTAACTCGTTAATTTCACGAGGTCAAAGTTCCGCGATTTTTGTAAAAAATCAGCTATTTTATTTATTCGTGTCTTTATGAATTCGCGACGTGGTAAAATGTATTATATGTGGCGCTTGAAGAGAATAACCGTTTTATGGTTTGTTGACTATTATCGGATACACTTATATTAGGATATAGGGAAACTCATAATATATTCGCGATATTGATGAATTCGCGATGTAAGCGAAAATAAAACTAACTTGAATAAAACAAGTTTTACAGTAGCTATCATACCATGTTTTATGAGGCCCGTCGGATTGTTAAAGAGCATGCGTGAATAAACGCAGTTAATTTTATTTTCTCCATCCCCAATTATCAACTAACAATAATGCCCATTTTCATTCATGCTTAAATATCCAAGTTTGAGTAAAAAAAGGTCATCAGACTTGGTTATTTTGTAAGTAACTGATTTTCCTGTTCTATATATTATTACCGACTTAGCAGACAAGCCTCAGTTACAACGATTGAGTAGATATAGTAACACTATCATTGTTTACAAATTATCACCTCACCATAACGCTCATTTTCATTACTGTTTAAAAATGTGCATGCTCGTGTTTAAAACAGGTCGCCAGTCCTCAACTGCAATACTTATGTAAATACAGCTGTTACATTTACTCGTCATACTTTCCTCGTGCCTGGCAAATTCCCCACACTCCAATGACCGTCAACGAAAATAACGTCTTTAGAGCGGGCTACTAATGTTATATACTGACCGTCAATAGAAAGTTACCACCTTTGCCGTAGCTTTTATTTTAATTTGATGAAAGTGGAACCCTTCGTATTTGTGTTACTTACAGTCTTATGAGGATTTTGCCTGCTCCCAAAATTAAAAAGCTCAATATTTGATAGAAGCCATAAAATCAAAAGTATAAAATTTCATTAAAGCCAATGGGCAACGATGTTAAAGGCCACGGAAAATTTACCAAAAATAACTAAAACATTGAAAATAGAAAAAGAGGTGTAGAAATTTTCTGTGTATACTCTTGAAAAAGGCTTAATGCCGAAACGTCAAAAATAGAGTGAAAAAAACAATGTTGTGTTACTAAAAAATTGAAAGTTTCCATATTAAATGTTTTCTATTAAGACAAACTTTACCGTACAGTTGGTCAACGTTTGAAAACGGTTAGAGGTAAAATACTGTTGAGAAATTTGAAGAAACTCGGAAATTCTCGATTTTGAAATTACCTCTTTATCCCGTTTTCCGGTTCCGATCGTACTTTGGTCAGGGGTGGGGGGGGGTGGGTGTTGCCGATAATGGCGATGTATAAAGCGTTTTGAGAAAACACATGTTTTACAATGATAAACGCTAAAATTGGCAAAAACTTTTAAAATACGTTATTTGATTTAGCAATAAATTGTATCTTGTCATAAAAATTATCTAATACTGGTACTCAAATGTATTTTTTTTTCATTCTTTATCAACCTTTATGGACGAAGCTAATGCCACTATCACAATTTTTAACTGAAAAAACCTAAGTAACATAAAATGAAATTATTTTTGGTATCACTTAGTATATTTCAACATATGCAGCAACCTTTTACTGAATATGTGTGTTGATTTCAATAAATATTTAAAAATATGATTAATTTTACACATAGCTGCTATGTCGGTATACATACGCGTACCCCCCTGACCGATTGTACGGAAATACCGACTTCCGCTGTTTAGACACTAATTTCGAAATGGTCAATAGGCTTAACGGGATGGTAACACCTTTTTTTGCGAGAATCTGATCTTGATGATAGTGATTGCTTTAAATTCCGTACTGCGACAAACTTTAAGCGGTCGCAAACATTTATGGCGAAAACTGGCTAAAATTTCAAAAATATATTTTGGGGGAAATACTTATTACCACCTAAATTTTAGTAAATAAATGTATTTATCAAAGGATATAGTTAATGTTTACAAGCTCAATTCAGTCTAATTCATGTTCTAATTACCAAGCACATACTAAAACAAAAGAAAAATCGTTTGCATGAGAACTCTGAAATGCATGGACAATATACCAAAGCAACTCATACCTAAAATAAGAATATGCTTGTCTACAATGTTTAGTGCCAATTCGTGAAAATAATGTTAGATTTAAGCCAGTTTTCGCCATTTGCAATGTTTGCGACCATTAAATTTATATCATGAAGTCATTCATATTGTATCAGTTACATGTACTTACAGATTGTTATTACTCAAGTGGTAACTTTCTATTGACGACCAGTATATATTTACATGCACACTTAAACATTTTACGCGGATTGGTTACAAACAATAATTTGATAGAAGTGCGTTTATCCGATCGACCGAATAAATCATTGATGAAGGGTGAAATGATAAAGACGGATGACTTGTTGTTTAAATAAATAATTGTTTATGGTGCAGAGGTTAGGGTTAGGGTTAGGGTAACCCATAATCTTAATCTTCATTTTTGACTGGGTAAGTCTTGATTATTTTTTATTTCTTATTTCTTTTTTTT
The DNA here is from genome assembly GCA_038501625.1 of Corbicula japonica. Taxonomy (NCBI): domain Eukaryota; kingdom Metazoa; phylum Mollusca; class Bivalvia; order Venerida; family Cyrenidae; genus Corbicula; species Corbicula japonica. The sequence goes on along the minus strand of JAZAYU010000018.1, from coordinate 3,172,889 downwards.
ATTCGTTTTGTGGTCTGATGTTGTTGACGACGACAATGATGATGATAATGTTGTTTTTGTTGTTGTTGACGACGACGAAGACAACAATATTAACGCAACGACGACAATTGTGATTATTATTGTTGTTTTATTTATTTATTTATTTATTTATACTGATAAAGTGAACTGAACAACTATTTGTTGTTGTTGTTGTTGAAGATGATGTTGTTGTTATTGTTGTTTTAAACGACATTGACGTTGAATATGATTAAGAAGAAGAAGGAAAAGAAGAAGAATATGATGATGATTATGATAATAATGATGGTGATGATGATTATGATGATGGTGGTGGTGGTGTTGGTGGTGGTGTTGGTGGCGATGATGAAGATAATGATAATGATGATGATGTTGATGATAATGATGATGATGATAATTATTATTCTAACTTGTTATTCTTATTATTATTATTCTTATTATTATTATTATTATTTTATTACTATTATTATTATTATTATTATTATTATTATTATTATTATTATTATTATTTTCAAACCGGGGAGTAACATTTTTATTTTCACTGTTTCATTACGTTTTTACGCATACGCCAATACATGAAATATTCCGACTGAGAATGTTAAGAAAATGGGCCCAAGTTTGGGTATAAGGCGTCATGACGTAACATTATTAACAAACGTTTCGGGCACAGTTTTATGAATGTTGTTTTTCCAATTCACGCTATTTGAACATTTAAAAGCATCCAATTAAAAGAAAATATGTTTTTACCAGCAAACTTCATTCGTGAGCTCCTAAAAATTGTATTTTTACTCGTGAAAAACGACTTTCGGAGCTCACTCTGTGAATAACAAATATACATTCTATCTTACACTGGTGAAAACATATATTATCCTCTATTTCTAAATAAAATGTTTACTGCTTGTGTTGTAACTTTTAGGTCAGTGTTGTGTAGACACCATGACAGGATGCAATGCTCACAGAATTTTAGTAAGTAGTGTTTTGTTTATACACGACATCATGTACTTCAACTTATTATCACGAGGCAGATACGGCGTTCCGTAAATTGGTTACAATCGTAAGAAATTTATAACAGTTACAGTATTACCAAATGATATACTTAAAGAAATTAGATACGCAACTTCTTTAAACACGACATAAGTTGCGTTTTTAATTTCTTCCACGATTTGTAATATACTGAAAGAAATAAAAAACGCAACTTCTTCAAAAACGAAATAATTTTCACGTTAAAAAAAGTTGCGTTTCTTTAAGTATATATAAATAGCATACTATTCAAACTATGTTAGTTGGGTAAAGTATTTGTGTTGAAAAGAATGGTAACCTCTTACAAAATAAAAATTATGCTTTTCAGTGAATTGCAGAATTTTCCCGGTAAAATAAACTTGGTATTTCACAGTTTTCAAACAGTGGAATATCATTTTTATTTTCACTGTTTTTTTATTTGGTACCCAAACGCACATAACAGACCGAATGAAGTCGTTTAGAAAATGGGCTCAAAGTTGGATATTTGACGTCACGAGATCACGTCATAAACAAGCAGTTTTGGTGCCATTTCTTGCAATTTGTCTGTCAAATTTACACAAATTGTGCACAAAAAGCATAAAATAAAAAAGAAAAATTTGATTTAACTAGTGAAAGATAGAAATATATTTCACTCGTGAACTCCGGAATTCTGTATTTTCACGAGTGGCTTCGCCACTCGTGAAAATACGAATTCCGGAGCTCACTGGGTGAAATATGTTTCTATCTTACACTGGTAAAAACAAATATCCTCTTTATTGTTATCATATTGTATTTTATCAACAACTCTAGTTTGGCATCTAGTTTGGCATCGATATAAAGGTAAAATGTGGGTTTCCGACTGGCAATAACGTCACTTTTTTCGATCTCATAAAACCGGATTCTTCTGTATAACTTAACTTGCTTTTTATTAATTCGCCCATGCTCCAATGATCTTGGGGGAGGGGGTTGAAGATTGGATCAGGTTACGGGGTTTCATTGCCTTCTGACCGATAGACATTAATTTTCCAGTTTTCTGGAAATAACATCCGTCCAAGACGTTATTAATTTTATTCTTTGTATGGGATCAGTTATACATGATAGAAACTTTGATCTGTCGTATCAATTTGCTACATATATAATTTTAAAATTTATAACTTTTCATTTAACACTTCCGAATAATTTTATTTTTGGGAAGTTTAACTTTCATGACGATTGTTTAGAAACAATCCAAATTAAATCAGCCCATCAAACTCTTGTTTCCGTGTGCGGTGCTTTCTCAAACATCAAAGTTTGATTGTACATGTACGTTTATATTTTTTCAGATTACAACTGTGATAGTTCTAGCGCTGGCGACTTTGATATTGGTCAGTATATTGGCGTGGAGAGAGAATACAAGGTAGAACTTATCTGACACACTGTCTCTGTTTTCAAATTCACCAATTGCTTACAAAACAAATATATGAAATGGATAAATATAGCGCAATAACAATACATTTTCCATTGCGCTCTACATTGAAAAAATCAATAAAAATCACAGTGAAATTGTCAGTATGTAAAATGGTTGCATTAGATGCAGCCTCTTTCAGTTTTGCAAAGCTGTATTGTAATATTGTAAAATAACACTTATAACACTAGCTACAGTTTCGAGTTGATGGGTGGGTTGAAGGTATTTTACCAAGACAACTAGCACTTGTTTGTTCATATAAGAACCTGTTGGGGCTATTTCGGGGTTGTTGCACAATAAAACCTGGTTTAAAACTCCAATATTTTAGATATGATAACTTAGATATGGATAATTTAGATATGTCAGAATGTAAAAGCTAATTTAAAAGCGATTTGTTTGATTTGATAAAGGCCGCATGGCCGAAACGTCATGTAAAAAGAGTGAAAACAACTGTGTTTACTTATATTCTATATCCCTTAGGATATTTTAATGATTATCCAATATTTTAGCCACCGACCATTTTAAGGCGGTCACCCATGGTTCTTTTTCTCGTTAATTGTTTGTGGTGTCTAATTTCTCTTATAAACTAATGTTCTTTTTTTCCTCTGTACTTTTAATTTGCATGAAGAGCCTGTTTTCTGGTGGCAATTTCTGATAATTTTGCATACAGTCTAACCTGTCTTAAGCAGCCACCCAATGGAGTGACAAAAAGTGGCTGCTATTCCAAGGTGGCTGTTAAAGACAGGTGAAAATGAGAACAAATTGTCAGTTTACGACATATTCAAGCAGGCTGTTTAAGACAGGTGGTTGCTATTCGCAGGTGGCTGCTAAAGAAGTGTACTGTATATATTGTTTTAGGGGAAAGGTTGAAAGAGTCCGGCTCTCTAATCAGTCAGCAATCAAAGCTTTCCCTGGTTTCCTGAGAACCCCAGAACAGCAACAAGTTTTTGCACGTCAGTTCTTCTCCGGATTTGATAACAGGACCGAGGTCACGAATCAAACAGCACCTGCGATAAACGAAACATGCACGTTTAGTTGTAGCAGTAACTTTCCGCCAAGAAAGAAGCAACAAACGTCGGGAGGGGTATACCATGGATGTTGTTACAGGTAACATTATTGTCTTTAAAGAGGTAGTCCGAATATAGTGATACATTCTCTTTGCAAAGACATTTCAAAATAGATGAAAATGGAACTTTGAAAGCCAACGAACACGACAAATATGAAAATATTGCAGGCTTGGTTTGATTGAGCATGGACAGTAATGGAAATGCACATTACTGCCGGGTTTAGCGCAACTTACAGCAATAAACAGTACAATTTTGACCATCCCAAACGATGGTGTGCATCGTAACTGAAACTGAGCACGTAAGGCCAGAGAAAATAAATTTTTAGATTCTCATCCGGATTTTGGGAAAAAAGGGGGCGGGTGGACACTTTTTAATTTTTATTTTTTATTAACGAAATACCTGAGAACAGAAGTAAAATCTAACTTTAGATTATGAGACAATGGCATTTATAGTTACCAGAACCTTTGGTGTAGAATATTAGTCCATGTTTTCAATTTTCCAAAAAGTCAGGATAACAACTTATCAAAGTAGCAGGTTGGTGCCTATTCTTGCTTGAAAGGCCATACCAGTCTTTAGTAGTGACACTATCACCTTCGGTCAGCTTTGAAATGATGAACATTTTATATATCCGTGATGGTCTAAAACCTGTTCTTCCGGAACAGACGATTTTTTGCCAATACATTTTTTGGGGCGGGTGGTTTTGGACAGGGGCGGGCGAGGATGAGAATCTAAAATATTTTTTTTCTATTGCCTAACTGTGAAGATTTTAATTTTAATCGGTCTCCTGGATGCCGAGATACAGTTAAATATTGATCCAATGTGTGCTAGGAACTATTTTCAGGTTTCCAGGGATATCATCAGACAATGGAGCAAAAGAAATTGTTCATATATATTTAGAATTACCTTAACATTAATTAAGGAAAAACATTATATTTTGTTGAGAATTTCCTTCGTTAGTACTTAAATTTGTGCACAAGAATTGATGATGTCACCGGTCACCATTCACAATAGCTTTCTAACCCTAACCCTAACCAATAAGCGACTTCAGACAGCAATAGTTCCCAAATTAAATAAAAACATGCTTGTAATTTTTCACCATATCCAATTTCACAATTTACAACTTTTACTTCTTTGTTCAAATCAGAACCTGTTCAAGTTTGCGTGAAGTTGGTGCACCCTAGAACCTGGTTTGATCTTTCAGTGGTGGGATTAAATAGTAGCGAGTTCCAATGTTTTAACCCCTTAGGTTCTCTTTTGCGTTTATTGTTGGTGGTGTCTATTTGGATCATTTTAAAAACCATGCTCTTTTCCTCCCAGTTTATTGTCTGTGCGGAGAGGTTTTATCTTCTGGATAAGGCATTCTATGATATGCACAATTCACTTTTTTGGTTTGTGTTTACAGCAGTGTCAAGTTTGTGGCCCCACTTGCGAAGAATGACGTATTCGGTAAACTACGTATATTTCTTCAGTTTGAATCACTGGAACAGTATTTTGCTGTACATTTATGCCTGTAAGTAACCGTTTCTTTGTTTGTACATTAACTGAATACAACTAGCGTATACACAGTTACAGTTTCTTTGTTTGTACATTAACTGTATACAACAAGCGTATACACAGTTACAGTTTCTTTGTTTGTACATTAACTGAATACAACTACTGTATGCACAGTTACAGTTTCTTTGTTTATACATTTTTAATTTATCTGAATACAACTATCGTATACACAGTTACAGTTTCTTTGTTTGTACATTAACTGAATGCAACTAGCGTATTCACAGTTTCTCTTTCTGTGAACAGCTGTCATAAATAGTGTTCGATTAAAACTAAATTATTGACATTGGAACAAATTGCATGAGTTATCATTAGTTTTGTTGAAAAAAAATGTATTTCATGAAACAAAAGACTAAACAAACAGAAAACTACTGTAAACTGCTTGTTTTGTTTTAGTAGGAACTCTCGAAAGTAAGAAAAAAAACCCATAAAACCTTATGAAACCGCAGCATTTTTGTTTAACCATTTCCTTCATAGATACACCGTTTTTGCATGGGCGGCACGGATGTGCCGGCTGATCTGAATCTAAACTGTTCGTTTTATGATTTGTTAGGTTATTTCTGACCAAAATGCGTCCAGTGCTGATCCTGGTCAGACGGCACGGATGTGCCGGCTGATCTGGATCTACAATGGTCGCACACACGTAAAAATGCGTATATATGGAGGAAAGGGTTGAATAAATCAGTTTTAATTATCAAAATTTATAAGTTTCTCCCTTTCATAAAGACTTACTAATGTTGACCCTGTGGTGTAAGAAAATTGTATTCATTAAAGAAGACAGGTTTAAGATGGCAGGGTTTTATGTCACGTCGCGTCGAGGTTGTCTTAATATCGGAGCAAGCATAGTATGATGATATTCTACACGCTTTCTTTCCAGATCCGTTCCTAATTGTAGCGGTTGTATATGTTCCCAGGAAAGTAGTGCGCACACAGCTGTGGTTCTAAAAGAAGGAATAATTGAGGCGGAATATGTTGACGACGTCGAAGTTGGCCTGTTCTTTTTCCCCGGCTGCTGCAAGTGTGTTAATGTGTAATTCTGTGTAAAAATGTTTTTCATGTAATAATGTGTAATTGTGTTTGCTAATATGGAAGTCTTTGTGTTGATGTGTAATTACACTGTAAAGTATGTAATTCTGTGTAATATTGTGTAACTTTGTGAAAATGTGTGTAATTATGTGTATGTTCATGTGTAATAATATGTGTTTTATGTGTAATTCTGTGTGTTAATGTGTGTTTATGTGTAATTCTATCATGTTAACAAAATTGGAATAACGGGCACGTGTAATGTTAAAATATTAAAGACGACTGAGGTTGTTTCCGTTTTCAAAACGTTATGAATTTGACGCGTTTTCAAAACGTTATGAATTTGACGCGTTTTCAAAACGTTATGAGTTTTAAGCATTCAATGTTTGCATGACATGTTCGAAATGATAGAATAGAGACCTACATGTTGATTCATATGTGTTATTTAATAATAAATTGTGCACTTTTATATTTTCTTGAAACAAACAATCCTAAAAATGACGTAAAATATGCAAACAGTGATCATGTAAAATTCATAATGTTGTGAAATCGGAATATGCCGCAATAGTCTTTAATATTTAAAGTCGGAAATATGAGATATAGGACAGGACCTGAGATGTTCTGAAACAGTCCTCACGCGGGCATGTGACGTAACAAACCACTTGATCATGATAAAAAGCATGCGACGACTTCCAAAACCAAGATATACTGAGCCAAAATGAAAACTTGACAAGAATAACATGGAAAACTCCAATTACATAAATGATGCCAGTGAATGCAAATATCTGGAGGAATTTGATCACCAATATGTTTATCTTGAAAGTTGTCGGTTCAGTCTTTATCGGTTTTAAAAAAGAAATATGGAAAACAATGACGTAGTTGTGGAAAATTATGCGTTGGATTTTGTTCTTATTTCAATTAAAAGGAAGATAATTTGCTTAAAAGGATATTAAAGTAATTGTGGCTTATTTCTTTGCATCAGTGGACTTTAAAGATTGCGTTTTTCCTTCTCTACATGCCATAAACTTCTAAATTTGACAGACAAATAATCTGTTTGAGACTTGTATGTTAAAAATTATCGATCTCATCATTATTTAGAAAAGATGAGATAGTCTTGATATCTCTGTAAAAATAAAAATATCTTCCCGCTTTATCAAATTTCCAGATATTTGCAAATACATGTACCACAAATGAAATGAAAAATAAAATATATCATCATTAAACAAAATACGTGAATTTAAAAACTGGTAAATTTTCATTTTTGTTCAGTATATGTTTTATCGTTTCCTTATTTTACATGCTTGTTATATTTTATGATTTCGAAAGGAATACTTAATTTGGTGACAGGTTATCTAAAAATATATTTAGTTAGATTAAAAAATATAACATAATTAATATGTGAAAATGTCTGTGATGGATGGAAGTCGTTACTGCTACTAGGGGAAGTAACCGCGGGGAGAAGTGTGGTATTGAAATTACTGAATCAAGTGCAATAAAATCCTGGCTTGGTTCCGTGTATTTTTATGTGTTTTCTTTGCTCTTTTAAACGAATTGTGTTGTTTTGTTTTGAGTTTGCGTTAATGATTATGTGGACATATGTACATGAATCACCGATTTCGACGTTAGTCCAGAACGCCGCACACTAGATCATTTTGGCTGGTCCCCGGAAAAGGTATCATCAATGATTTTTTTTGACAATTTTTTTTTTTTTTTTTTTTTTGATGCATTTGTAAAGTACGCTCCGTTCCCTTATGGTTTCTTAATTGTTAAGTTATTATAAACAAACTATAACAGGATGGAGAGTAGCCAAGTTATCGTAGTTTCTAAATCATAAAAAATCACTTAATATACACTTAATACATGTAACATAAGTTATACATGTAGATCGCCACAATTTTACCTTACACACCTATCAGATATCACGTCATAACTTTATGAATATCCAATACTTAACATAATACTAAATAAGTGGTTAAAGCGTGCAGTTTAAATATATTGAATTTTAGGCTCAGTGATTGGATGGGAAGTTGTGGTGAACACCTAGTTTCCGTAGTGTTTCGTAATTGTTTAAACTTCACGAGTTATAGATCGCCGCAATTTCAACATTAACAACTACCAGATATTAAGACAAAACTTTCTGAATATTCAGCACAGACACTAAATAATTAAGTGGTTAAAGCATGTAGTTTTAACAGATAGGATGCGCAGAATAATTGAAATTCTGGCTCAGTGATTCGATGGAAAATTTTGGTGGACACTAATAATTGTTTAAACTTCACTTATAAAATAAACGTATTTTTGCGTGGGTTTAAAATGCGCGAAATCCAACCCCAGCGAATATTAACCACATATAAATATCTTCTTTTATGAGAATAATTCAACTGCGCGAATGAATTAATGTCCGCGTGAAGAAAATTTCTCTCATCATAAGCGCGAAAAAAGGCCTGCGATTTTATTATTATTATTATTATTTTATGTTTAAATTTTATTATTATTATTATTATTATTATTATTATTATTATTATTATTATTATTATTATTATAATTATTATTATTATTATTATTATTATTATTATTATTATTATTATTTCATTAGGCCTAGTTATTAAGGGAATACGACTACGTAGCGATATGCTATAATTTGTAAAAACATTGTACATATTGACTGTATTTTGGTTCACTTGCATGTCACGTGACCGTCTTGATACCGATCGCCTACTGTATGACTTTGTGCCGACGGGGTATGAGATTTAACAATGTGTAACAACAAGGGTATTAATGTCTACTTAGCGGAAAATACTATTTTACCAATGAACGATATATATACAAAGTATCATGTGACAGCATTTGTTGATACGTCATGCGTTAACCGGGTCAATAAATAGTGCAAACTGTATATTTATAACACTTCGCCGTTATGTATACAGTATGATTTGAAATGTCTTGAAATCCGATACAGCAGGAAAAAATGAAATTTTACGTTTCTTTTTGGATTTTTGCGGCACTTTTGTTTATAGGTAAGTGTTTTTTATAGGTTACTTTATAATATTGAGATGTCAACAAATATTAGCTATAACATTTAATTAAATATCTTAAAATACCTGTCGTATCGATTAAGTACGGGTCATGGAATAAATAACATACCTGAGTAAATTATTAAAGGGACGTTACTTCCGTGCGTGTTTTTTTCTTGTCGTATTAATATAACAGTGTAACTTGTCATTCAATTCTAGTGTCAAGCTAAAAAAACTCGTCAAAACCCTTTTTAATAAAATAAAATAAGAAACGTATATTTATAAGTAGATGGCCGAACATACCTAAGGCAGATATATAGTTTTCTCAAAGGGACCTGGTTTGAAGACAAAATGTACTTCAATAATCGATGTGTGATATGTTGACTTAGAAGACTTTAGTGTTAAGGCTAATTACTTGTAAATAGTCCACCGGATGTTCCTACACGGGCTAGTCAGACAATGGCTGACACTAAAAAGTCCCAATTTTTTGCCTTTTGGGGCATTAAATGGCTAGTATGGCCTGAAAGGAACATGTTTAGTAAATGACATGCTTTTACTGACACACTGGTAGCAAATTTATGTTTGGAAATGCAGTATATGAAAAAAGGCCCTGGTTTTAGGATGGCATATGTAAAACAGTTTTGAAGTTCACACAGAAGTGAAAAAAAAAACAGACCACCGGTTTCAAGGTGTCAAATCTCTGTTAATTGATACATGACCCCTACTTTTGTGCTGGAAATGGACAGTAGAAACACTTAGCTTTAAAAGCATGTAAGTTAGCCCTTATTTAAATGGTACCAGCTATGATTGCCAGCCTTTTGAAACATGTCATGTTTACTATAGTTTATATAGGGAAGTCTATTTACAGGTCTTACACCTATAAGAAGTACAAGTGGAAGGCAGCATTTGAATATTTATATTGTCTGAGTGCTGACCAATTTTAAGCAAATTTGAAAGTCAAAAATCAAAATTACTGTGTTACAGAAGCCAAAATTGGGTTTTAATTAGGTTTGGGGTCAATTTTAACCATTTTTGCCTTAAAAATGCCACAATTGATACCCTATGTGGCCCATTTGGCATATGTCAGCTCAAAAAGTAAGTTGCTTTAAGCAGTTGAGATGTTTTACTATTATTCATAACCATGTTTTTGAGAAATTTGATGTTTTTCAATTTTTATTTGCAAGAAATGAATTCTTAGGATTAGCCGCTTTGGCCGCAAACGCGTACCAGAATAGGTGGTGTTGGAAAATTCATCATATTGAGTTCATTTTTGCTAACTGAAAGCTCAAACTTGGTAGATATATTGCAAACATCATATTATTGAATAAAAACAGATAATATAAGGTTTTGAAAAACACAAGTTTTCTTATATAAACATAATATATTGATATACCAGTACAGCTTCTAATCAATATCGTCGTTTAAAAAAGCAATTCGAAAAAAAAATCGGAATGCTTCCTTCGTCTTGATCAGCTTGAAAGATGGAAGCGTATTTGTTGGAAGATGAGTAATATCCCAATAACAAAACTCAGTTTTTAATAAATGTCTGCGGGGATCCGAGATCAACAAATTCTCAATGGGACTATAAAAAAGAAATAAATTTCGCTGTAAGCGGAAAAGTGATGCCGGATCCCGGGTTGTACTGGGTAACACAATCCGAATTACGTAATATTTTGTTTCCGATTTGTTTCTTTATACTTTGTATAATCACCCTGAACGTGTGAACATATTTTCTCATATTTTATGTTGACAATAGTAAAGTATTATAGAAAACATATAGACTTAAGTTCACATCGTAACTTTTTGCTTAATCTGTCGATGTTCGCTTTTGCACTGTTCAGTGAAGCATTCTGTATTTTTTTACTCTGTAATACTCTAAAATACAAACACTCTATTTCATATCCATGCAAAAATAATTCATGCGTTAACATATTTTCTTATTGTCTTCGATCCAGTGTGCTTAACGAACCGTCTTTAAGTGTTTTTTTCAAAGCTTCCTAGTTATAGCACTTCGATAGACATGGCACTTGACTGGATTTGCTTTCGTAGTTTCGGTGCGGTCGGCGCGGTACGGTATCCGGGACCCCAGAAACCCTGACACTGTAACGGCTATCATTTAACTGCTTTACACTCTTTCTGAAGATCAAACATTAAAAAATGAAATATGCATATCATGAATTGCCATATTCAGAAGACACAGCCTACCCACACGGCCAAGGAGAAGAGAAAGTGAGAGTATGGAGCTCATGATCTAGATGCTTTTCGTTGTTGTTGTTGTTGTTTTTTTTTAATAAAAGCAGGTCGTTACGGGCTATCTGTTTTCTTGTTCATATATGTATACCAGAGTAAAACTTATGACGCATACAATGTGTGGAAAGAATACTTGACTAAATTCTATCGCAGATTTGAATACCAGCGCCGTAATCTGTCCTAACAATGATTGTTTTTTCTCATAAATATGCTTAATTGTTTACTCTGAGTGCATTTGTGGTTAACATGTAAGAATCGTTTTCAACGCAATTTTTTTTCCATCGCGAAAATTTGCAACTGGTAAAAATCAAAGTGTGCATAATATTAAAATGTCAAAGCTATATATCTGTGGGTGAGGTATGGGTGTGGGGATAGGTCAATAAACAATAATCAATAACAATAAACATATTCCTCATATGATCTTGAAGTCGTGATGATTAACGGGGGCGATCTTTTAAACAAATACTTTAAGTGATAACAAATATCGTATTTCAGGTATTAACTAATAACAAAGGTCATTTTGTAATATTAACATTGACGTTTCATGTTAACAATAATAATTGTAGTACATTGAATTTCTAATACTATCATCGTGTATTTTAATTTCGTGTATTTCGCTTTAGGGTAAATGCTCGAAACACCAGCCCATCAAAATTAACCATCTTAGATTATGACTTTAAACAAACATATCTTGATTGCTTAGTTGATTTTTAGAAAAAAATCCAGTTTTTCCGATTTTACCTCTCTCCTCTCCTCCTCCCCCCCTCTCTCTCTCTTTCTTTTTCTTTTTAAAAAAATTCTCTTTCTCTCTCCCTCTCTCTCTCTCTCTCTCTCTCTCTCTCTCTCTCTCTCTCTCTCTCTCATATTACAGCATCTTTCCTAAAATACAAAAAACTTCGCTTGTCTAATTATATACACCAAACGCATAAACGTACAATGTCAGAAAGATTAGCGGCTAGATGCCTTTGTTGTTAGAAACGTAATCAGTAGTCGAGACCGACAACTTCTTTTTTTGTTTTAAAAAAAGGTGGCATTGCATTTCCGGATGTTTGAAACACTAAGCAAGTTGAGTGTATAAAAATATAGCAGGGACTTAACGATGTCCTATGATTGCGGACGCCATTCATAGCTGATACAAGTATAGTAATTTAACACTTGCGCAGCTGCTTTTTATAGATATTTTAAGCTGATGGGCTATTGTGACCGGTATTGTCAAGCGTTCGTCTGCCGTACACTAAAAATAAAGGTTGTATTTGTGTACCAAATTTTGCCTCGAGCATCTTGACATTGATCCCTTCTCATGTTGTTCAATCGTGACCCTGGTGTCAACTGTTCCTTAACCACTTGGCTTACAGTATCAGTAAAATCTGTAGAAATTCTTTTCTAAAAAAACAGTTTAGGTACACACTTGGAATTTGACAAAGCCATTTTGATTCCTTGTCGTGATCACTAAGTTATTTAGTGTATATTAAGTAAAGTTAAACAATTAAGAAACCACGGTCACTTCGCAACGCTATGTTCTCTCAGGATTTCTTAATTGTTAAAACGTCACTTAATATACACTAACTTTGAATTTAAACTACGCGCTTCAAACACTGAATATTATATTGCCTGTTAAGTACTGAATATTCTTGATATGGGTAATGTCTGAGAGTTGTAAGGTAAAATTGTGGTGATTACTAAGTAATTTATTTAGTGTATATTAAGTGAAGTTTTAACAATTACAAATGTAAGAAACCACGGTCACTTCGCTACGCACCGTTCTCTTAGGGTTTCTTAATTGTTAAAACTTCACTAAATATATACTAACTTTGACTTAGAACTTCACGCTTCAATCACTTAATATGATATTGTCTTTTAAGTACTGAATATTTGTGATATTATGACCTCATGTCTCAGAGTTGTAAGGTAAAATTGTGTCGTTCACTAAGTTATTTAGTGTATATTAAGTGAAGTTTTAACAATTAAGAAACCACGGTCACTTCGCTACTCTACGTTCCCTTAGGGTTTCTTAATTTTTAAACCACTTCTTATTGACTAACTATAAAAATAGTCTTAATACAAATATCAGTGGATATTTTGATATTTAAGGCTTGCACACCAGCACTGGGGCACGAGGAGGAGGAAGTAGAGGCGGCTCCAGCCGGAGTGGGTCGTCCAGGTCGTCCGGGTCATCTCGCAGCAGTACGTCGAGGTAAAAATATTGATATCGTCAACGCATCATAGAATTGTGATTGTGCGAGTTTCAATAATTAATTAACCCAAAACCTACATACTCATGCACACGCAATTGGGTTAAATTGACACATTCACTTTTAAGACGATTTTTAAAAAATACCTTAGACTGTTTGTGGTAGTTTCTGGGGTATATGTAAGACAGTGTGAGTTAATAGCCCGATCTTTCTTTATTACAGGTCTTCGGTAAGATTCGGTACTCGGAGCAGTTACGGGGGTCCTCGGTATAGCAGTGGGTCCTGGAAGACGGCTGCTGCTGTCGGAACATTATGGGGGATATCGAGTTACCAACGCCGACGGTTATACAGCAGTTATCCGGATAGAGGTATCCGAAAATCAGTCATTGACAAAACAAATCTAACTTAACAATCATCTAATATTAAACATTTTACGATATCATTAATTTGCTAGTTGGTTTTTGACTGAACTAGTAGCATCCAACCATGAACCGTCGCATTATACTAGTATTTAAAATATTTTACGTAATTCTTCTCAGAAGGAAAAAAAAACATCGATAAACAGGGAAGTCCTAACAGACCTGAAGCATGCATATAATACACGTAAGTTGATACACTCATCCAAAGTTCGAATTGATCATCAATTGTTTTCATATTATTCTTGTTGCTTTTCTTCCTTATATCAAAAAGGGTTGAAAAAGATAAACTTTAAGGGTGAACATTGTCAGAAATCAATTGTCTAAAGTCTTTTTTATCTTAACTGATTGTTTTTGTTTTTAAATCAACCAAAGTCCATTTATTTACACCACAAGTTTAAAATAAGAAATGGCTTAAATTGAAATGTGGGTAATAACAAAATTGAAAACTCTGAAACAGATTTATTACAAGAAAACAATGCTGCTGAATATTAAGTCTTAACATTTGTCCTACTTACGATGGTTGCTTTTAAAACATCTAACAATCAATTCTGAGTATTTTCTGGTTTCTTGACCTTAAACTGCATTAAATGAACTTTTAGTAAAATTAACGATTACTCCCGTAAGACTGTTCCTGGGGTTAACAGCGTTATTCATAAATTATTAAAAGGTAAGAGCTAAGTCGATTTCTCTGTGATAAAAGATTTAGACAGAAGTGAACAGTAAGAACTTGGAGTGTTTAAGTCAAATTATGGAATACATTTGTGAAGTGTTAACACATTTTTTGTAATAATTGTGACAGAACCAACGATATGTTTCAATGAAGACAATCTCCGGAACGGGACATACGGCTATTTTATCTGTCCGGAAGACGGACAACCCGACGACTATGACAGTTGTTGTGGAGACGAGGATTCTCAAGAATGCTGCTCATTCGCACTTACGTGAGTATCTAAATCAATCTTAACTTATATCTTAATCTGACCCGCCTCATTGTCTGTCTGACCCACTTTATGGTTACCTGTAATTTGGTCCGCTTTATGGTTAATCTAGCCCGTTGTACGGTAAATCTTGCCCACTGACTGGCTTATGGTTACTGGTCCGCTTTCCGGTTAATCTGACCCGCCCTGGCCCACTTTATGATTAATCGGACCCGCTGTTTGGTTAATCTTACCCGCTTCGTCGTTAATTTGTCCCAATTTTTACCTAATCTGACCAGCTTTATGGTTAATCTTACCCGCTTAATGGTAAATTTGACCTGCTCTACGGTTAATCTTACCTGATTAATAGTAAATCTGCGCGGCATGACTCGCTTCATGGTTAATCTGACCCGCTCTATGGTAAATTTGGCCCGCTTCATGGTTAAACTGACCCGCTCTATGGTAAATTTGGACCGCTTTATGGTAACTCTGACCCGC